>KB663744.1:59654-83105 GCA_000349025.1 Anopheles minimus
AAACTCAGCATAGGAGAAAGTAGAAGTTTTTTTAACTAGCCTCACCCCTGCCGCATTCGAGAGATACGCGAATAAAAAAAGTGTTAAAAGAAGCTATTTGTGTCTCCTTAGCTGTCGGGAAGCGGTTGCTGGACGCGACCTTTGTTGCTGGACGCAACACCACTCAAATATGGTTAATTGTCTACATGTGAGCTTAATTGAAAAATAATTATTAGTGTTAGCTACAGCTATTAGAATCGATAATATATAAAGACATTCGGCAACCAGTTGCAATAGATACCGTTTAATACCAATATAGGAGCACAAAAAAAAAGGGGCCATGGAGTTCATGACCCAATGGCATATTACTCCCAAGGATGACGTAAGTCGATAGGAAGAAATGCTGAAATTTTTGGAATGCTCCTTCTTCTTCTTCTAAGGCACTAAAACCTCGAGAGGTTTTGGCCTGCCATTTCTGACTTCCTTGACTTGAATTACCCGCAGCAGGATAGTCAGTCCTACGTACGGAGGAACGGTCCGAATTGGATTCGATCCCCGGTCCTACCGTATGAAACCGTCGCAGCTATCTCCTCAGCCATCGAGCCGCTCCAATGCTGTTATGGAATGCAATGCTAGTCGAGACTAAATATGAAAATATGTCACAATCGTAATACATTGTATTTACTTGGGATACGGCAAACTTACTCGAAATTAAATTTATCCAGTGTTGTTGATTAAGCCACTTTGAGTGAAGGAGTGCCCATCTTCATAAAGAAGTGTTCAAAATTTCACAAGTTGCTGCATCCAGATTTGATGATCCATTAACAATAATTGATTGGGTTAAAATTAATAGCTACTTGGTTAAGTTCGAAACACTTTTTATGATTTTAGTTCATCATTTCACATGGTTTTGGTGTTCACATGCTTCTCAGCAAGCAACTTTAGAAAAAAGGTACAAAAGTCTGTATATGATTTTAAAGTATCGTGTGTCTTATAATTGCAATGTTTGCCTCGTCCTGGATGATGGTTCGCTACTCTCTTCCTTCTATTTTTAAAATTATACCATACAGGGCGATTCGGTCGATTAGCGATCCGTACAGCTTCCTCGTAGTTATAGATTCAACTTAGATATAGCTTGTTTTGCAGTTTAAGGCGTAAATATTAGGTATAGTTTTTCAAGTATGCATCTCTTCTATCCTTCCGTTAAACAAAATACAAAATGTATATAAATTAAAAGATGCCATTAAGAATTTAGAAACTGTTTGTATACTTTGGAACTGCTGTATTGCTTACAGAAAGGGGTGTTAATTCAACACGTTGTCGTTTACCATCCGTCCAACAGCATGCCGCGTGAAATAAATCACCTCACATTGTTCGCCTGGTTCCATATACACCCAGTTTAGTTTGCTAATATTGAGGCGTTCTAATTCATCTGGAAAATCAATGACTACCCACACTACCAAACCATCGCATCAAGCATATTTACCGCAAATGGGTTCGGATGTCCGGACCTAAAGTCAGTCCTAAGAAAACGGGCGAACTTGGCAGCAAGGCAAGATTTAAGTAAACGCCGTCCCGTCAGCACTTAAGCCGAGGCGGGCATCGAACCGGGTGACAGCGACCGGAAAACCCCTCGGTGCCGAAACCAACACAGGGCAGGGCAAACATTGCGTACCCTTTTCAAACGCGTGGCGAGATCTCGAACCCAAATTCGGCTTTCCGCTGCGTTCCTACAGCAAACCCGGCCAGTGGCACAAAAGCCGAACTCGAAACCTCCCGAAAGCTTCTATTTTTCTTTCCGTGGTTTTAAATGTTGCGGTTTGGCAAGCAATGTTTGATGTACTGCTGCCGTTTGCCATAGGTACAAAAGGGCTCAAGAAGTTAGTCAACAGTGTGTCCCGGTTCGCGAAAGTGTGGTGACGCTCATTTTCACGCTCGCACGCCGGATTGGACGATTCGATACGTCCCCATGGAAATGAGGCGCGCCTCGGTGTCGAATGGTGGTGCGATACGGGTTGACAGCATGGAAATTATGCGTGAATGGGAAAGTAAATAGGAGCAGATAAAGTGATGGAACCGGTGGACGCATGACGTTGTAAAACGAGTCACAAGCAAAAAAAAAGGAACTACCTAAGAATCGATATGAGCCATGCTGGTTTAACAATATGCGTGGCGCTTCATTCACACTGTTTTGGATCCGCTATCCCGAGAGATTTTCGTCTTTTTTTTTAACGGTGTATTCTTTTGTTTGCTTTTCGACCGGCTTTTTGGGGTGTCCTCGTTTGTACTTCCTACAGTGTATTTAATGGACGGAATGAAAGTGAACGGTGATTGACACGATAGCATCTCCTGCAGCGCAATGCTCCGTTGAAACGAATGTTTAAAGTATGCTAATGTCAACCTGAAGCATTCGCGTGAAGTGTTGTGTTTGAAATACAATTGTAGAATTATATTATGCTTTGCATTCAGCAGTAAGTGGTCCTTTGGAATTGTAAGGCAAACCAGCACCAGGTGGAGATATCGATCAAATGACTCTTTCAGACAAAAAACCTCTCGCAACAACCACTAGAAATCGAGGAATACTATTGAAATAACAAGAGAGCCAAACGAAGTAGGAGCGATGGTAGCCACTTTCCTTTTTTTATGTTACTGCGAATGGATAACTTTAATGAGTGTATGATTAATATGAAAATACCATGAACAATTTAATAAGCGTAAGCGCGAATCTAATTAGCAACCTTAAAGAACAACGGAAAATTAAACAAGTTAGCAACAACATGAGATCAACAAGACGGCTTGTATTTTCTTGGAATCCGTGTGAACAGTATTTCACATACGGTTACAAAGCTGTTAATCTTTATCACTTTAACAACAAGATATCTCATGAATATTTTCTACAATATTTGAAACTAGTCCTATAGATTCAATAACTAATGTAGTTATGGTTTAATTGATTTTAGATTTTTTTTATACATATTTAAAAATGACGCATTCGTCGTATTGCCGAATTGTAGATGTATCGTTGAAATATTGGATCATTCCAATAAATATTGGATATTTCCGCTATGCATTGTCTAATGTGTAAAACTAAACTACCCATGAAATAATTATAAACTTAAATAAAAATAAATGATAGATAAAATAGGCCCGGTAAAGCTATTAACTCTCGGTAAAATTAATAAGCTATAGCAAATGGAATGACGCCGGATTATTTGACGCTTTTCAGTTTAAGTTCAAAATGTACTTTCAGTATCGTTGGGAGGGGATTTTCCATATGTGTAAAATCAAGTGTTCATGAAAAGTGTACACAAAAGTGCACCTGTATTCCGGTCATAATTCTGTCTTGAATGGCAGTACCGGGGTTCGAATCCCATCCAGACCCTTCCCCCATAGTGAGGACTGACTATCCAGCTACGTGGTCTCAATAAGTGTAGTAAGCCACAAAGGCATTCATGACCGAAAAGGTCGTTACACTAAAGATGAATCTTAGAGGTGAATATGGCCATAATGGCTCAAAACCTCTATAATAATAAAAAAAAACTAAAGAAGAAGATTATAATGTTTCAATTAATACACTGAACAGCTAATATATAAGTTATGCGAAAAGTAAGGAAGTTTGTGTGTAAAACAAACCGTTCATTTTGAGTTTATCTCATTTATATCCATATTTATATAAATTAGATATTTATTTTATTTTATATCCAAAATGAAAAAAAAACACTTTTTCGGGGATTTTTTACATTTAGATTCATATGTAAAACTACTTATGTTTCAGCCTGTATACATATAAACAATTCTTAGCTGTTTTTTTTTTTAAGAAGAGAGAGATCCTGCAATAAAGAATGTGCTGCAAAATTATTATTTACTTTAATTTATTTCGGATTAAAAATACCTTAAACCTAAAAGTTCTCTGTTGCATGACATATCCTTTTTAAGCTGACTAGGATTCAGACTTTTACTTTAAAAAACAATATTTCTCCCTTTCACTCTCTCTCTCTCTCTCCCTCTTCGATGTTCGGATTGACAAGCAGCAACACAGCCGAGGACACCCGGAATAAGCTACCTTTTTGAAGGAAGTTTCTCCCAACCAAAGTGAATTGTATATTTTGTAACCCTTAATTATAAGAAGTACAGCATGGCCGTTATAAAAAATCTTACTATGGAATTGGAGGTCACCGGAATGTGATGGAGAGAAAAAGACCAAAAAATAAAATAATGTACAATTAAAGAGAATTAAATGTCCAATATTTCAAAATTCTATCTAAATAGTCTCGAGTATTAGTAGTATTAACTATAGTTTTAATACAATGTATAATCTCATAAAAACATCGAACGGATATTTAACACCATTAAGTAAGAATAACTGACAAAAAATTGAAAAGGCAATGAATCCATCTTTCAGACACAATTCTAAATATGTATTGCGCTTATGAAATGACCCTCGTCAAACACGGTTTACCTTTTTTTGCTGGAATCAATTACTTTCGGCACAAGGTTCAGTCCCGTTGAGGATGTTTGCTGCCCTGCCTCAGTTTGTTTATTGGCATCCGATAAACACCTCTGTAGGCTGTAGTAAGATTTCATATTTGATTGATTGATGCTCTAACGAAAATTTGTTTACCGATATTTTTTTGCGTTGCTTTTGTCATTATTGTGGAGAGAGGGACTAGGGAGCTAGGGACTTTCGGAAAGAAATTGGAAGTGGCTATTTTGTCACTGTTTTTGGGTCTCTTCGGCTGAAATAAAAAAAAGCTAAACAGGAAGGAAAGCCAATACCATGATTTGGTGCTCCGGTGGTTGGACTAGTACACCGAAAGTCCCCCGGGCGAATGTAATATACACTGACCCCCGGTGAAAAGGACTGATTGTACAAAGGATCTAATTTAGACCTAAGTTAGATCTAAGTGACTACACAAATTAAATGACTAACATATGTTCAATAAAGAACATGCAACCTAACTAAAGTTGCAGGGAGTAGCAATAAGGCAGGAACGAAACCAAGTAAATGTTCATTCAAGAAATTAAATCACTGAACACGGTAATACCTCTACAATTATTTCAAAGCTAGCGATACCGAAAGTAGCCATAATAAATTAATGCCTTTTGTTATTTATTTGTGTGAAACGATAAAGTAAGCTTGCGTGTGGTGAATGTTTTACGATAAATCATTTATTTCACGCTTGTTTTAAGATCCTAGCGTACGTACAGTGGTCGAAGCTTTTAATAAGCTAAACATCTCGGGAAAATTCCCTTTTTTTCTAGTTCTGCCGAGCGCACTACAGCAGCAAAGAAGGGAAGGAAAGCAATTAATACCGATTGAATCCCATGCCAAGCAAAAGGATCGTTGGTCACGTTTTTTTTTTCTCTCTCTCGCTCTACTCACTCCGATCCTGGGTCGTGGAATAATTTAAAACCCACATAATCATCGTTCATTGTCGTCTCATAAATGCAAATACTAGCGAGAAACGAGTTGAGTAATGAGTTACGCCTTTGTCCAGAAGCCCATCCGCCCGGGAGGGGTTCGGGGGTTCGTGGTTTTGACGTGCGGATAATTAAATTCCACGATTACCTACCGATGCGTTACCCAACGTGTTGGAAAACGTAGCAAAGTACGAGCGGCGAACGAGAGTCTTGCACCCATCTGGTCGGTTGCACCGCCAAGTTAAATTTTTTAAACGAACGATTTAATTAGCAGGATCATGATCCGGATAGATCAATAGCACCCTTCATCTGCAGTGTGTGCAAAGGGAAAGAAAAAAAAACAACGAATAGGTAGAGCTAAAACCAAAGGCACCAAGTTTGAACAGAATGTCCTTCTTGAACTTTCGCTATATACGTGAGTGAATAATGTCATCAGCTTAAAGAATGTAAGTGAATTCGGTACAAAGCAACCTCATTTGTAAAAAACGGAATGAATTTAATTATAGCATACCTAATTTATGATACATTAACGTGCATTTTTGTAATTAATTGAGCCATAATTCAATGATCATTTTTAATACGTTTTCGTAAATTGAGAACAAGGGAGATTTAATTTGAGCAGCTTATCGGCAGATATATGAAAATTAATGTCAGCAAACGAGAAGAATCCCACGCCAAAACTGGGTTTTTAAAAAATGTATCTTAAATGTATCCATTGTATCTGCTCACGTGCTCTGACAATGTATGATATAAATGAAAATTTATGAGTCAATTAACCGAAACCAACAATTGTTAATTAAGTCCTGCTAATTAAGACACTTTACATTTTCTGCTGGCAACATATTTGCTGAACGATGTATGTAGAAGATCGCACAGGTACGATTGGCTGTAACCGAGAATGGGGGTGAAAATGTACTCCCAAGTTAAATGCCACTATCACTCATTTTAATTTTCATTACAACAGTATAATAACGTAGAGGGAATAAATTACTATTATTTACATTTCTCACATTTATGAGCTTTACCTTATTAATCTTTGCCCGTAAGCTGCACAATCCGAAGAAGTACTGTATGATTTAAACCCATTTCGAAAGTAAACAAAAGATAATTACCAGCCGAGTGAATAAATTTTACCAACGAACTGGCGACGCAATACACACACCGTCACAAAGACATGTAGTAAACGAATTCGTGGAATTCTTTTCTACCCCACATCTCCAGTACCGAAATCGCGCTGGTGAGTGGGCCTTTTTGCATGCCGCAGCATCACGTTTCCCATGCTTCGGGTGGTTTTTGTTGAGCAAACAAAAAGTTCTGCGCGGGAAAAGTGAGGGGTTCCGCTGCACCGAACTGCATCTGACAGTGTGATATCGGTTTTTGCTTCATGCAGTGCCATTGTTAATTGAACAACAATAGTCACGTATTTGTTCGGCACGATGCTTCGGGCCCCAGTTGCCGGTTGTGAATATTTCGAATATTTTTAATGATGAAACCTTTGTTTACATTACATGACTCGGTTAAGTTACGCGGGATTTTACCGCACAGATAAATGAACGACAAACACTTGCCGGATGCAGGTTTTCAACGGTGTTTTAAGTGTATTTTTCATATTTATTTTGCGTAAGGGTCTCAGCGAAAGCAAATTGGGGAAAAAACGAATGAACGCACAGTTAAATGTAATCCCTTTGGAGACAAGTTAAATCGACTGTATATTTTAATGCCGAATGATGTAAACTGGTGTGAGAGGGAAAAATTCCGGATTGTTTTTTTTGTAAATTGTTGTTCCTTTTTCCTGTATAAAGACCTGGCTATATTAGACTTATTTTGTACCACGCAGCCTCGATAGTCTATCCTTGCTCAGGGTATCATTCTCCCCCAAATGTTTTGTTCCCATTTTACTCCATATTACAATGTATATAACAACACAATTATACATTGTAAATGCTGCTTCGTTTTAAAAAGCAAGCATTATTCTACAGTTTATAACATTATCCAAAAACCACTCCAGTCTCTCCCAACAATTTAGTCAAAAGATCAACAGCAAAGCGCACGACAATGGTTCGCGTAGCGAAAAGTACCATTGGGTAAGGTAATCAAATGATAAACTTGGTTAGACTAGCTTGACATCTTACTACGACCAGAAGCATTTAGTACCGCTTACCATATCCCCATTCCGTACCGATCTCGCAACACAAGAAGGAAAGCAGTGCCGAGGATCGTAAATTTGGCGCAAAGCGTGTGATAAAAATGCTACAAGAAAGTTGTAAAATTATGCAACAATGATGAAAGTGCCACCGGGAACGCGACATCACGAATCAAGGCAAAGGTTTCGGGCGATTTGTTTTCGCAGATGGGCCGTGCGGCATGGAGATAAAATTCGTGCTCGTATAAAAATGATTCGATTCCGAAATTAGCACCACACTGTAGCTCTTCATTCGATACGGGGCCGATTGTTCGATACGTACAAGGGGCTGTCTGATTTTATCGAATTCAATCGTGCATATTTTATAGCGAGACTATTTGATGAGCTGTTTATTTTGGAAGTTTCGTTTATCATCGGACAAGTTTGTTTATTTGGCAGCAAAGAAATATAAAAAAGACAAGTTCAATTATCGTAATCATGTGAACCATGGAACGTGAGTGTATTATGAGTGTTGATCGATGATGTCCTTGTTCATTAATCACATCTTGTATCGGAGTAAATGATGTAAAACTAGGAAAACTTTAAATAATGTCATGTACGCGTATAATATTTATTTGTTTGTATAACAATTATTGTATTCATGGTACAATATTTTTGTTTTTGTTTATACCATAATTACGAAATTGATTCAGTTCTGATTGTGCTGTTTAGTATAATATTCACAAGAAATTTCCTATTTACTTATTGTACCATCTCGGACAAGCTCTGCTGTGACTTGTTTAGTTTGTTGTTGATGCAATTCTTGCTGAGTTTTAGTTTGAGAGTTTTCCTTGGCATTTATTTTAGCATTCCAAAGTATTACCTGTGATTGGGATGTTGTACTGTTTTTACATACAGAAAAGAAAAGCATGAAGCAGTCATGCTAGATCTAGGGGACATTTCAGACGTTTATAATGAAGTTCGAAAAAAAACGAGATGTATTACAAAAAAAACAAACAAAGATGTATTACAATGTCACTCTCGTATAAAGTAATTGTGTTTTAATTATTGTTTATGTATCAATTTTAAAAACAATATCTATTGAGCTTTTCGGGCTATAAAAGAGAGCGAAAGCGAACTGCAAACCTCGTCGTAGAGAGGGCCATTTAAAACTCGATGATGGAAAAAACTTCTAAAATTAACTTTTATAAATTGATAAATACACGCTGATAATGTAGACATTTTTGGTTCACAGATTACTAATGCAGTGAAAAACCACGGATTGAATATTAAAGAGACAATATCAAAGCGATGTACAGCGATGATGTACGGATGCGCACCTTAGCCTTGCAAAATTTCATAATCGCAACAATATTGATGTACATTAAGTAGGTTACTTACTTTTTCGGTCCACATATAACCACGTTCATGCTGCTCTCTCACACGACAGACCGGGACCAAAATCCCATCCGGACCGCGTTCCCCGGTAGCAGTGATTGACTATCCTGCTACGTGGTAAACTAAGTCTAATACGGCCTGGCCGTCATACAATAACAAAAAAAAACACATTCATAGTGGGGACTGTACAGAATGCACTCACATGTATGCACATGCACTCACATGTATGCGAGCTGTGACAAGCTCGTTGCAGTGTTCGAGAGGAAAATGCTTGGAAGGACTGAACACCCGTATGATGACCTCTACGACTTTTAAATTGTACTTATTACTGAACAATTGTTTAGACTGATTAAATTCTGGTGAACAGGTAATGTTATAAGGAAGAAATTGAAAGACCCAAAGCGTTTTCTGGGCTCAGTTAAGGTCGAACGAAGTTTTACTAATTAAAAGATATAATAATTCGGTAAGGTACGAAGCTCGACCCTGAGTGAATTATAGATCTCAAGGATCAAAACTGATAAACTCATATAAACAAACCAAATCCGTGAAACAAAATATAACTCGTTGGATGAATTCAAGTGTTCCGTTCAGGATGTTTATGATACTTTCAGGATCATATTCATACATTCATAAAGAATGACCTGACCATAATGCTGCAAATAAAAATCTTGCCAAATTATTCGACGAAAACAAACATTGCGATCAGGAAAGATTTTGAATACATTGTGAGTTATAGAAATTTTTATCGTTTTATGTTATTAAGGTAGCAAATGAGAATTAATTAAAATCATACATTTGAAAACGGTATTCACGGGTCTAGAATACTCTCTAACGAGTGATGTTAAAAAAAACTAGAAACAAAGACAATCCAAGTTGAATTGTCTCAATGTAAGCTAGAACATCTCATCGTTGTAGCAAGTTATGCAAGATTCGTCACAGTGTTTAACGATGAACACGACCAGCAAAGCGTTTCAGCACATCAAGCTAAACTGTAGCTAGTTTTCGACAAGCAAAAGCCTCGGGACATGACGTCGCTGTGAAATGTGTACACGGTGTACAATTTTCAAGTGCTGCTCGCAGCAAACGTCGCGAAGCGGAATGCTTATGACGACACCAAAACGACAGCACAAAGCGACATAAATTGTTTATACATTGGTCCGCCATCTTCCGTGCTTGATATCTTCGTTACTAAATGCAAAACTAATTATCATTAATTCATGCAAGCGACACGTCATGAGTACTCGAGCGCTAGCAGCAGTACGACTTGAACCTACCGCACAACGAGCTCGGCGTAATCTTTTCAAACCTCCACCCCTTCACAAAGATATCTGCTACACGTGGTAGCATGTTGGGATGCTTCACATTCCGGGTGTTTGAGTTTGGTAAAGATGTGTTGATAACGCGTGTCGTAATCCGGGGATACGCTTGTCTCTAAACAAAGTGAATAAAGAATGAGATTGTGGTAAACCAATGTTGTCGTTGCTGGAGGGAATGTGTACCAATTGATAAAGTACATGTGCTTGTACGCGAGAATTTTGTGTGCAAATCCCGCGAGCAGTTCAATTTTACAAATAACAAAAGTAAACAACTCTGCTAAAGCGACCAATGAAAGCGTTGATTCGAAAAACAAATGCAATGCTTAGGATTGAAACATTGGACTGTTTTTACTAAGTTATTTCGGTTGAATACTAGCAAACTGTATGCCATATCAATTGGTGAAATAAATGGGATAAATTTAATTTTAAAGCAAAACACATAGAATACTAAACATAAATCTTCTATCTTTCGAATTTCAACAGCAACTCAAAAACAAATCAACAAGGCTATGTCGAAGAGCACTATGCTTTAGCAGACGTGCAGAAGCCTAGTGCATGTCTCAGCAAAGCAATAATGGAAGCATCAAATAAACCGAAGACTATTATTGCATGCAATTCAAACAATACATCACGAACAAATACAACTCCAACAATAGATGCCTGCAAATCAAGAATAGATTGTTCTTTTGATTTATGACTGCGAACGTGATTCTTTGTGCTATGATTGGTTTTATCGAGATTTGAAAATAACGAATAGTGTTCACTTTCTTTACTCAGCCTTGTCTTGCACAAACATAAGATTGCAGTTTAAATGTATTGTATTAATTCTGGTGCAATAAATATTTCAAAAATAAGTTGTAACACGTGCTATAGAAAAAGACATTTCAAAAAAAAGTTCAGCATCGGATTGATTGTAACCAGTTCGTTCTATCAATTTGTTCACAATTTCGTTACCTTATCTAAAACCCAACCTGCAACATAGCTCAGCCATATCCATAACCATAAAAACATATTCGTTTCACTTGTGGCGGCAGCAAACTGTTCACCCGTGGTACAGACATCCACTCACACACATACTGTTGCACGCCTTGGATAGATGAAAGTCTTTCCTGTGAAATCCTGACCGTAACTGATACCGGTATCAGGATCACTATCCGAGGGCTACTGGTTCAAGCCTCCGTTTCGCAATATTAACACATTGAAGACGTTGTACGACAGCACGGGTTGCAAGCGTCTTTACGTCTTGCTTCACCCCGGGACAATGTTAACAACGTCGTTCGCGCCAAGTGTTGGCAAATAAACTGCAATTTTGCTCCACTATCGGCAGACATCTCGGCCATATAGCTCTTGGCACACGGGCACGGAAGTACGTCGTTGGTGGATCCGGCCTGAAAGCTTCAAGATTATCTAACAGCTCAGTTTATTTATTTGGCAAGAAGGCGGAGGGTATCCACATTTCCTTGATACTTGTAGTTTAAATTTTTTGAAAAGTTTTCTTTAAAATAACCCCACTGGTGAATCCGTTTATGTTTATTTGATAAAACTGAAAGAATTTTTAAGTACTTATTATTTTTAATGAAATGTCTGTTGAATGTGAATGAATTAATATCTATTGTTACTAATATTTTATTTTTTTTCAACGAATTGCATCATAGATCTACGAAAATCCTACAAAACATAATAGTATAAATATATGTAAAGTATTTAAAACAACACTTACACAGGTGTTGTTACCCAATTAGACGAGGATTAAAACTGGTAATCAATCAATACTCTAATTAAGGTGTTGTGGTGGTTTTTGATTGAAAAGGATCAATTTTATGCCAGGAATCTTCTTTTGGTTTTCAGTAATGGTTTTATTATGTTAAGTTATGATTATTTGATAGACTAAAATATAATAATTTCATATGAAAAAAATTTAGAAATACCAAAAATTTGACAACATAAAAATGAAGGTATTGAAATAAATGATTAAATAAAATTAAATGTAGTAATGCATGGTTACCTTTCTTTTAAGCTTATTATTCCGCATCATATTCATTTGACAATAAAACAATCCCAAAAAATAATAAAACTTTTGTTGCCTTACGAGCATTACGAGCTCCAACTGGCAGTGTGATAACATATTTCCGCATGAACACAGGCCATGTCCGTGAATAACTCTAACCTACATGCTTAGACATGCTATAGACACGTTTAAAGTAAATTTCATATATTGTAATTTTTGAAAACCGAAAACATTAAGTGTCTTGTAAATGAAAACAGAAAATTGATTTAATGTAACTATACATTCTGTTTATTACTTCGTCAACGATGGAAGGTTTATAAGCTGCAATAAAAATATATAATATTAATGTTTAAAAAATCACTATCTTTACGCCAGGCAACAACTTTTGACGCTCTGGAAACACTTTTTTTTCTTGGAATAATTTAGTCAGCGGTTTTGGTTTCACCCGTTGTAAATTACCAGCTTATTTGTGCTTTGCGTTTCAGATTTTCCCGCAGGAGGTCCAATAAAGTCACAACAACGTCTACTGCATCAACAAATCGGTTTCAATCGCGTCGGGCAGGGCTTAGCTACACCAAACTACTCACAGGAATACATGCACCCATAACCTGACGACTTGCCAACGTCATGTGCACGGGATCTATGCAACAGTTTATGTATGTATCGTACGAAAGCATCGTCTCACTCCGCCTCCCAATGAATTGCGGTTCTGTCTGCGCGGTGAGTGGAATTGTCTTATCGGTGAAACGGTTTTGCACAACCCGTATTGACAAACCGAGGGAAAAAAAAGTACATTATGCACCTTGTAAAAACCGTCGCTCGACTTCACTACGGTGACAGGAGAAAACGCAAATCTTGCACGCAGACGATCAGTACGTTCGATATCTGTACGTAGATAGTGCGAGAGGAAGGAAACCATCGCATCTTAGACGAGTTTTCTTTTTCGTTTCGATTATCCATGGATGCCAGGATGACGTTGCCAGAGCACCTCATTGCAGCGCGGGCTACATGGACTTCACACATACAACGCGTCAATCGATAGCTTCCGTAGAAAATAATCTTGAACCATCTTAAAGTGGGTCTTTTGCATGAGGGAAAAAAAATGTGTATCTGTTATCACCCTGCATTATACGAAGAAAGAGTTATCCGAATCGATACTATCTAATTCAAAACGGCATCCAGACGGCAGCACATTGATATAAAATTGAGAAATTGGTGGTTTTAGTTTTATAGCTTTTCTATTTCTATGCCAAGAAAATTTTTATGTAAAACATGATGACTGTTGTTTTTTGCATTCATAAATATTTTAAGTTCTTTTTTAACTTATACAATTGACAAAATCTGTGTTTTACCCTACAAAGCTATTAAATTCACCCGCTGTGCAATAAAACGACTACGATGCGAAACGTTCATGAGAAGAGTGCTAGACGCCAACCTGGAAATGATGGACAACGATCGGGTGTGGTTTAAGTCCTACGGTCTCCTCCCACCGATCATGGATCCGTTGGCACTGACGTCATGCTGCTCGTACCTATTGTCACGTACTTATTGCGAATGAAAAGTTCGCAAAGACAAGAAGAGCGCAATGCGAAGCAATAGTTTGCAGTAAGTGAGGTGACACCATTGTACTATTGGAACCCGTCGGGTGTGGGCGGACAGGAGAAAACAAAATACATATCTTTAGATAATGCGTTCCATTGCTTGCGATGTCAATTGCATCGAAAAAGTATCGGCAATGGTACCAGGAATGAAAACCGAGAACGAGCCGTACGCGGTAGGTACAGTACTTGTAGCTAATTGATCGGTGCTGGTAAAGTGTGTAACCTATAAGCGCATTAAATGGGATGCATTTAATGTAATTAATCACTTATTTGACAAAGTTGTGTCAAACAAATGAGGGCATCACTTCATGTATGAATGAAAACATTGGTCTCGAGTGAAAATTTGCTGTAACGAAATTTCGATTTTGTAATTTATAAATTGCTCAACTTTTTTAAAACATTAAAGTTATCAAATATTCCTAAAATGTATTGTGTGAAAATGTAAAATCATTGAACAAATCATTTAGCAGTAGCGAGAATATGTAATAAAAACGTAATTTAACAAATTTAGAACCATACTATTGATGTGGAAAATTATTATTCTCTTTCCTCGTAAAAGTCCTTTCTTTCAACTTTCGAGGAAAAAACATTCTTTTGAATATGAGAAATAGGCATATTTCAAATTAATCTAAAGGAGCTTTTGATTAATATTCCATGGGGGATAATTGGGCCCTTATTTAAAACCGTGATCGTAGTGATAGGAATGGTAGAATAGTATTCGTCAAAATAACGTTAGATGTATATTTAATAATTCCACAAATAATCGTACAGTTTTTGTGCAAGAATATTAAGACCGAACTAAGAATATTAAGCAAGAATATTTAGACCGTAAAATCTTTGTAGTTTTGCGAAAATTGTTTCGTCTGGATTAATTACACAGCAACAATTTTGTTTATCGTACATAAGATAAGGTCTCGACCTCATAGTTGCTTTACGGCTCGTAATAATTGGCCATGGTACACGGTTCTGTTTAATGAACAACAAACTAATTGCCACTTGATGAAACGGGATACCTGCCATGTTCAATACAATTTTAATGAATGTACAAATACACCGCGTACAGGAATCAAATTGAAGTGCTGGCAGCATTCGAAGAAAACAGAATCGTCAAGTACTTACACCTCCATGTAGCATTGCATGGTTGCGTAATATCCATTTCGTCTACATTGGTTGATTTTTCATGAAACTTGCCACGTTTGTGTGACAATAAAAACGAACCTGTAGAACCGAGCAAGTGGTTGTTGATGTTGAAATTGGAGGGCTTCAATTTTGCGTCTGTGCTTGTTATTTTCAAAGAGAACGACATGATATAAATACAAGCAGAGTGGGAGCAAAAGCGAATACGAGGGATAGCAATGCCCACTGCCGTTATGCAAATATTGCCCCCGAATCAAAATCCACGCTAGGCTAGCCATGACAATGTCGTAAACAATATAGCATAGGCGATACGTACCAGTGCGTATTTTAGACGCTGGGCTATTTTTCTACAGTTTTGGAAGAATATAAGCACTTTCAATGTAACAATACAAACTACATTGATTATGTATTAGCCGTTATAAAAAAAATCTTTATCTAATTTTTTCATTTAGGTTTTTTTTTTGTATTGAAATATTATTCTTCAAGGAACGCTTATTAAATAAAAAAATACAATAAAAAAATTAAAAAATAAATACGTTAAATACAAACATTTAACCGTAGTTCAATTACCTTTGACACTACAAATTTACGGACCCGAATCCATCTGTTGAGAGGTGGCGCTGGGAACAATGATTCATCCGTTAATTTGCCCACTAAATCATTGTAAATATGTTTGATTATCATATAATTTATTACCACCCACGATATTCGCAAGAATGTTTTTTTTCCCCAGCTTTGAATGAAACATCAAAACAACGAACGCAAGGAGAAGCGCAAAAACGTGAACGATTATCTACGATTATTGCACATGAAAAACATTCATCCCAATTTATCTTACCTAACTTTGCTTCCGTTGCTTTTGCATTGTTTTGAGCATTTTTTTTGTGTACTCTGTTTCTTCGCAAAACATTCCCTTGTCAATCGTTTTTTTTTTTGCAACGAAGATTTCCTTGAAGAACGTTCCGTTTGGATCGAGAGTCGCTACTAGCTCTATGTTCAATTTGTTGAACATGTAACTTTATCAGCATGGATTTGGCACTGATTTTCTCGCCGTGAATCAACGCGTGTAATGCACTTTTTATGTTTTATAATTCACAAATTATGAACTTTTTTTGCGTATTTCTCATAGTTCTCTAGCCTTTCTGAAGGTAGGGATTTCTTTTTTTTATAAAAAACACATCAAAGTATTTTAACAAATGCCATTACACTTTAGCACACATCGATAATGTTTTTCTCCATTGCTTTACAGCCACTGCTTATAATACGAGCAAAATGGCAATGAATGGCAACGTGAGTTTAGAAAGCGGTGGGCTTCTGATGTAAAAAAAATCGTCCCATACCTCGTGTGCTGTATCACCCAAACAGTGACAGTACGAGAACGAGGTTCACTTATCTAACCAGCCAGTATGTCCACCGGGCTAATGAAATTCATTAGTATACGGGACCCGGGATGTTGTCGGCAAATAGATAATGTCACTGCTCATTACGTGCGGTACCGCATCGTCAGAACGCGTCTCGCTAAAATCGAGAAAACTTTTTGAAAGCAAATTTTAATTTCATTTCACCGCCGCACGAAAAACAGGACTCTGGAGGAATTCGCTTCGTCATGTCGGTTAGCAAGTGGTATTGGTGGAGCAGTCGACAGCGGGGTTTTTTTTTCGTAATGCCATAGTTAGTAACTGCTGCTTGGTGGACGATACTGAAAATGATATGCTTAAAGTGGGAAGGTTAGGCTATCACAAACAAATTTGTCAAAATTCAGCCAGCACACGACTTTATCAGATCTGGCAGCGTAGTATGGTGAAAAGTTAATTTTACACATGCATTAATCAATGTATGACTAATTTCGGCGAATGCAATATTTGCATTTAATCAAACAAAGTTTTTCATATTTTTAGTAAATTAGCTCATGGTTTGCCGGAATGTTCAAAGCGTTGATACGAACAAAAAAAATACATAGCATCTTAAACTTCTAGAATGTCAAGAGTGTGGGTGCTTATTGTCGATAGAAACTTTAAGCCACTCAGAGCGGAAGTGATGCAACCAACACTAAGGGTCACAAAACATTTACCAAGTTAAGCTGGTCAACATGCAGCCGATCGAGTGAGAGGCAACTGCGGCATAAAGTATCGGTAGTGTGCTGCAAAAGTTTGTTGTTTTGAGCATGCTGATCCGTGAAGGAACGTGATAGCCAGCGTAAATCGGGCCAAAAGCGGCCCGTGCAATGATGCAACTTTCTTAATCTACTCCGTTATTGGTTCATAAACAATCAAGTTCAAAACATGTTTGCAAAGATTATACACGCTTAGGTTGCTCACATAACCGGATGCGCACTAAGATATTTGTTGCGTTGTTTGCGGTTCGTGCAGCTATAGCAATATTTGTTTCTCTTATAAAATTCTGTAAAACAATAATTCCATTGAATATACCACACCATATTGTTGTGATTTTCTGCATATAAATGTCAGCGTGATGCGATTGTTTATTATTTGCCTTATGAAAGTTGAAAGTAAATAGCACAATGATATGTCGTTCGCAGAGCCTCACTTCTTCAACACGAACTGCGGAGCCTTTGATCTTTGTCCATGCATACTGTCACAAAATACATACGCTGCCAAAGGTCAGTCTTACAAGTATACGATGGAGGAACTCTTCATTGGAACGGTTCGCATCTCATGTCGCAAACAGAGCTGTTTTGTTGTATCATAATAATATTCTTAGAGTATGGGTGGACGATACTCATGCTACATTAGGTTCGAATTTAATAAAAAACGACATTTTCATTGGTGATAAGATGTTAGTGTATTCAATGGATGTTTGGTCCGTATATGGTGTGCATGACTTAGAAAAACGAGCGTCAAACGCAAGAAAAGTTATTAAAAATACAGACAGGTTTTGATTGTTAATCGGGGTGTATGTTTATCGGTATCTGAGAAATTTTACTTAAATGTATATTTTATCTTGCTCGCCGGGAATGAGTTTATTAGTTAGGTAGAACATTTAATTTCAATCTACAGTTTTCTATATAAAGCGTGTTTAGATACAGATAGATGTTCGAAGTACAGTTGCACGTATTGAATATATTTAATTCACTCATGATAATACTTGAAAATACTTAGTATATTGTTGCTTGAAACTCAATATACGTACACAACCAGTAAATAATGGCTTTTCGTTATATTTCATTAGGTGTGAGAGGCGTTTCGATTCTTTGATAAAATTCCATCGCCTTTCTTTGGCGTAACGACCTATTCATCTAGGCTATATTAAACATTATTGTACGAGTTCGGATTTATTTTATTTCTATATTTGACATACCATAAAAATCCACTAAACCACCAGGCGCCTCCATCATACCTAAATGTTATGTTCTTTCGTTGATACGGCACACACAATAACCTTTACACGAGAGGCACGATTACGTTACAATTATGAAACACTTATATTTAAGAACATAAAACATATTTAAACTAAGCCCTATCGCTCTCCTATCGATCCTTGCGCACGCACCTAACCCGTTCGCTCGCCCGTTACGAAGTCGTGTGTGTCCTGCAGCACCAGCGCGATGGCTGCGCCCTGCGTGCATCTCGTGGGAATGATGACAGCCCAGCGTCGCATGGCTTGTCACTTGTATTGACAAACCCGAAGTGGCAGTGTCGCGCAACGTTGCTCTGTCCACAACACTAAAGAAACGTATTTACTGAAGAATTATACAAACGCTTTAAATATTTCGCTGTCTTGGCTTGTTGCAGGTGTTCTAGTCCACTCACAGTAGAGCTGCATCGTCAACCGATCTGTTATCCCTTTTCTTCTGGTCGACGCATCAACTTAATCGCTCAACCATGCTACGACATTACTAAGTAACCAAACATCCTTCGAATCGCCTTTCTCTCGTACACAGCTACGTGGGTTTTGTTTGCTTTAAGATATTGAGACATTACTAAGGTCTATATATCAGAGGCGTTCAAAGAGGATAGCTTAGAACAACTCGTCAAATGTTTTGAGTGGAAAAGTTCTTCAGACTGCAGTTTGATTGAATGACGCCCAACACCGCAGCGCAAACCTCAATAGATAGGTGTAGTTGATTATGACCTTTTTAGCGAAATAGGTTTAAATGTGTTCTATATAGCTCCATGAAGATCGAGATTTGTTAGCAAAGTTGTTGGAGGTGTCACCATCATCAGCGTTTGACAGGAACTGGATATACTTATAGAATATGTTTTTTTAACATTCAAGTTTTGCATCGCGGATGACCCATCTAGCACTAAATTGAAAAGCCATTAGGTTATCCTTTCTCCCTAGCAAAAACTCAAGGTTATATAATTTATCGTCTTATTTTCGTGGAAAATGTAGTTTATCATATGGAAAAGTCTGGTAAGCTCGTCAAGAGAGGGAGAGAGAAAGAAAGAGAGTGTGTGAGAGAGAGAGAGAGAGAGAGAGAGAGAGATTATTGTTTTATACAGTTTTAGGCTGCATAGGCTATCGTCTGCGCCCTTGAACTGGATGGAATAAAGGTAGAAGTACAGTTTTATAGGATCTGTTGTATATCATAAGTTTCTTTCTCGTTTTAAAATCGTAACAGATAGTTCTCAAGTAGGCATTCTACGAATAAGACAAACGACATTTTATAGTTTCAGGAAAAATATCTGGCAAGCGGCATTCAGGAGACTTAATATGTTAATAACGAAGCGGTCCGATGAAAGAGGTAATTGCGGAGCCGGCCTTCACTCTGCAGGACCGGGGATCTAATCCTATCCAGACCGTTCCCCCATAATGAACACTGACTATCCGACTACGTGGTATTAATTAATCTAGTAAGCCATTATATCACTGGCATGCTAAAAAAAAAGTAGTTAAGCCGAGAAGATAAAGAACTGAAATATTAATGTATAAAGCATATTCTATAAATGATTAAATTAACAAGTATTCCGCATTTCATAATGTAAAAGATATAATTTTAATTAAATCAGCCTCCAAAGTTAGAGGTACATCTTAATCACGGGTATCACTATATGAGGTCGAAAAATGAGGACATAAACAAGATCGTCATCAAATAGTTCAAGAAGTGTAGAATGCAACGGATCAGTTTCCCGATCAATGACTTTTATTCTAGAGTTTGTGTCGGATGTAGTAGAACGTATAAATCACTCCTAGAATTTTCAAAATAACTGGTACCACTAATTCCGCTTGTTATGACGAACATGTGTGTCATCCGGGAACTAAGTGTTAATAAGGAAGGTGGATTAATACACTCATTAAAGAGACACTGTTATGAGTTAATGTTATTTTAACTTTTAAATCATGTAACTCAAATTTTAACATTATCTAGAAAATCGAATAATCATATCTGGCAAATAAAGAACACAATAAAACGTTTGTATAGAGGTTCAATGTCGCAGGTGTTATTTGGGTTGGTCGTAGCACTGTTCTCGTCATTATATACGATCAATCAATTATCTTGTTAGTCTAACCAATCACGAATCTAACTATGAAGCAGAGAACGAACGACTGCTAACTTTAACCAAGTGCAGTCACCATAAACCAATTCTAAGCAACCGTTCCAAGCCAACTGCTATCAACAGCATCACCTGTTCATTTACACAATCCTCTTTGCCACGTCCGGTACTTTCCAAACCTTCAGTTTGGGAGGTAAGTTGGGTCGTTTCGTTGTTTACGCGACAAAACGCGCCGGTAAAAGACCTTCCGACGTATGTGTCGGCGGCATTGCTTTGAACTGACGCCACGGCATGTTGTTTGTCCGTGGCCATGAGGCAAAACACGACCCCTAACCGATGCACAAACAAAATCCATGTAAACCACACCACGTAACGAGTGTTTAACGCCCTTTAGAGGGTTTTACTTGGAAAGCTGCAACATTTATAAATATTAGACCAATCGTTGGTAGGCGAACGGCATTAGTTAATAGTGTTGTCAGATTCTGTCAATTGTGGGCGTTGTAATTTGTTGGCAATATTCCGTTTAAAATTCATTGCTGCTTAAAACCGACTCTCATTGGACAGAAAAATAGTCCTGTATTCCGAGTCACCGCAACGCAGGGCTGTTACATGTACCTATCCATTTCACACACCTGAGTATGTAATGACTTCATGTGTCGGATGGTCAATTTGATTCGAAAACAAATTTCCTTCACCTTACCAGGATGACCGAACATTCTTGCAAATTGTTGCGTCCCGTTCGTCTTACATCACGGTAAATTGTGTCGGGTTGTTGCTGAAAGATGAACCCATTTAAGCTTTTTTATGGTAGTCACTTTAGTGCCACCGGTACACACATCCATCAGTCCTGAAGATCACTGTTCGTTGGAGCGCTGAAATGGGCTCAATTTTCCGGAAGCCACATCAGCATAGGCTTGCTTTCTTGACATGACCTGGTTGATACGCATTCTTGGCAGCGGTAATGAATGGGTTGTTGCTTCTTGAATAATACAGAAGTACCACATTCATTAGACTACCCGTGAAATCACACTGATAAAGCATATTCAAGCTTTCCAGTGCTGGGTGTGGTAAGATTTTGTAGTAGCATTTTTTATCACTGTTGATTGGAATAGTCTTCCGTTTCAACGTGGAGGCTTAAACCACATTCCAGAGTAAAGTACAAAGCTAAACTTCCGGAAAACCACATCTATTATGCACCGTCTGGTGAAGGAAGTGGTCGGTACTGCATTCCCAATGCGATGAGAATCCTGTTTGGTTTCCAGAGTGCTACGAATATAGTGAAGAAATATGCAATATTTTGGCTCCAGAGACAATATGACAATTTGAAGGTCTTATATTTTTATATACATACGTGAATAAGGACGTTTAGTTGGATTTATAAATTTATCTCACCTGAAATAGTAAAAGCAAAGAAAATTATACAAAAGTGATGAATATCAAAATTCCTTTTAGATGAGATTCATTAATATTGCAACCCCTTATTCAACAACTACAAACAGCTTCATTGCCACGCGGTTTGAAAGCACACGTGCTTTCAATAAAGCTCGTATGTGATATTAATCTAATTTTTGGTTGTGCTGTGATACTGTGATACCGCAAATCTACTCAGACCACACCTACCATACAAAACATGCATGGGAAGCCACTAGAAACCATCCCTGCTAGAGGGAGGATTGATGAAACTAAATTAATTATTGGAAGTGACAAGGGAAAATTGATCGCAATAAATTTGACCAACGATTCAAAACAGTAGGAAATAAATTAATCCAAACAATTTGGTTGTATTAGTTTCCCATGCTCGGCAGCTAATAAATGTAGGTTAAATAGAATCAATCAATCGTTCAGAATGTGATTGGATTGCGCAATGCGAAACAATTCGAACAGCTCTCACTAACCGGAACTATAAATATGGTTCACCAAACTAATGCTATTTCATTGGATTTGGTTCTAAGCGAAGCCAAATATGTTTTATGTTATCATGGAATTTAATCACGATAATCAGTGAAGCATGTGTTTGAAATGTATAATTATTTTCAATTGATTCGAAAACTCATCATAGTTTTTGTTTTTAGTTTTGCAATCTACGAATCATAGTTGACGTTCGTATACTTTTTTGGTTTTATTTTGTAGTCACCAATGTCTGTGGATAGGACATCTGCGGCCGGCCAAGACCTCGATAAATAAGTAATTAATGTACGTGAATAAAGTAAAACTGGTCTGATCTGGCTTCTATATTTTTTTTATAGAAACACCAATCAAAGTAAGTAAATATGTTGGCAATACCTAAATGATATGGAATGAAAACAGAAACTACAATAACTCAAAGAACAGTGAAAAACGTCCCAAAAACCTCAACTGCGAATTTGCGATTAGCTGTTATTTCTATGTGTTACGTCACCAACGTACTAAGAATCCAGCATACAGTCTAAAGTATGTAAAATTGTGCATGAAATTATAAGTTTAATGGATGTCATTGACCCGTTCTAGGATCGCAAGTAAATGCAAAACCTTAAACAATGAAAGCCGAAAGTAACATAACTGAACCGTTGACTTTGTTTGTGGCACAAAATGAAATAAGTGGCAACACGAAGCGGCAAGCACGTTTACCATTGGACTGTTGGAATAATTTTGCCAAGTAATACGTAAGTTTATGTGTCTGGTACAAGCATTACCATTAATTGCCACAAGTTGTTCCGATTATGTAATTCCCGTGAATAAAGCTGTAAGAGTTTGCGACGCAAAAAAAGAATGCAGTGGAAATGGTAATGAGTAGTGATGGGAACTCCGGATTGGATTCACGAATCCACTCCGACTCCACGGTTTAAAAACCGACTCCGACTCCGATAGAATTTCGGATCCGACTCCGGAGCTCCAGTCAACTCCGGAGTACTCCAATCGACTCCGATTGCTCCGGTCAACTCCGGAGTACTCCGGAGTACTCCGATCGACTCCGGTTGCTCCGATCAACTCCGGAGTACTCCGATCGACTCCGGTTGCTCCGATCAACTCCGGA
>KB663744.1:83336-330622 GCA_000349025.1 Anopheles minimus
CCCCCCCCCCCCCCCGGCTTCTGCCACCGGAGTCGATCCGGAGTCAACTCCGGCTGTTCCTGGAGTCGGATCGATCCGACTCCGCGATTTTCTTCATTGTGCCCAACACTAGTAATGAGCATTGACGAAAAAATTTATTGTATCATTGAATCTGTTATGTAATATTGTGTAAATTACACTTTCTGAAATATAGCACTAAATAAAGATTGCCAATTTATATAACAATTATGATGAAACATATTATTTGAGCTGAATGGATAACATATTCCAAAAGTTGATTTTTATCGTATAGACTGCGGTGATAAACAGCGAGCAGTACAATTGATGATTGGTATTTTCGGAACATAAATCATGCGGGCTTAAAACGTAATTTACCACTCAGATTTTCCACATAGGCTATGCCTTAGCTAGATGGAAGAATTAGGGCAAAATCAGAATACACATTCTCTAGCAGCTTTCCCATGTATCCTTTATATTGCATTAATAGCAGAATCATCGATGCATCAAAAACTCGAAACGGAAAATTCTTGACCGACTCTCCATCTGACGCCACGATACGTGACCGAATGTGAGGGCAGATATTAGCGTTGGCTTGGTAGACAGATGGAAAGAAAAAAAAATCCATGTGAGGTCTGTTTCATCGTATCTGCAAGAGCATACCGAAAACAAAACTTCCGTATGCTTCCGTACGTTTGCCACATTCCAATCAAGCTGATGTCGGAAGTATTCTATAGAAAGGAACACTTCTTGCTGGCGGGTAGTTCGATGAAAGATAATTTCTTTCAGTCGGATACGGTTGTTATTTTGCTATTGACACTCTCTTCATCTGCGATTTTTTCACCTGAATAAGGCGGGACTGTACGCTACATATCTTTTCCTCCCATTGCGCTGTGCGAATAAAACGGAACGATAAATAAAAGTCGCAAAAAAGTATCATTCGCTATCGGCCATAAGCCGTGTGCCGTTGGGTTTATCCCCGTTCAATCTTACTCAATACATCTGTGTTTCCAATTTGTTTATAGAAAGATAAATAATAACACACATCAGCGACTTCAGTGTCTTATGTCCGTGCCAAGCGTAATGAGAACGCACGTTTTCCATCAATTAGGTAACGTTTCATTAGGGGACTTTTATGAGAAATAAATTCCGCTGTGTTACGCCACGCAATAAGGTACAAGGAAGAAAAATAATTATTCGTACAATCCATAAACGATAGAGACGGCAAATATTGGCGTTCGGAAATTCGAATCGCAGAAGACGATGTTAATTGCACCGTGAACTCAGCCTATAATGAAATCCTATCCATCATTTGCAGACACAATTCGATGCGGTTAAAAAAATGGTTTATACAAACAAGTACAACCTTTCGTTGTTACCGTACACTGTACTTTCGTTGTGAAGATACAAATTTTAGATACACAAATAGTTTTCCGTAACCGTCGGAGGCGACTCTGAGTAAATTTACTGCGACTTAAGCCAACAACTTTGGCCGCAAGCCAAACTGAGCTACGCTTTTCCATCGACTTGTATCGATTTAGGAAACGAGCACAGTTACAGCTAACGGTGGTCATCGCCATAAGCGATACATTTCGCGAAATATATACGCCATGTAAGCTACAGCGATATAATCTTCAAATTGAAGTTGTACGTCCCGCTGGACGTCCTGCAACCGCGTTTCACTCCGTAAAGCTACACTTTTGCTCGAAAAGTCAAATGTAGTTCCAATCGCGAACGCCGGTTTCAGCATCTACTGTAAAGCGTTACCCATGGTTTGAGAGGATTCGGCCAATAGCATAAACATTCCATACGGTTGCCTGCGATCTCGAGAGTGGTTCTGCCAAAAAGCCACACACTTCAACGAGTGAAGTTGCTGCATTTCCATCCAAAGTTCATGATCTGTGAATGCACTGCTCTCAGTGATTGTAATTTGTGAAGTTTCAATATGCATGGATGATATTGAAACAAGTACAATACATCATACGCTTGCAATTTGGCAACATGGACGAATAAATTCATTCGAACTACTGCTGTTAATCCACATCCAAAGCCCTTCGGATATTTCTATTTCTGGAAGTTTGATCGGTGTTTTAGGTTGATTTTTCAAGCTGAGCTCTTCAAAGCCTCGATATTTCAACGAATATTGCACCCACCGCCTGAGCTAGTAGGAAGCACTATGGTATTGATAAATATTGCGAGATTGTATTAATATTTTAGTGTATTTTCGAACCATGCAAGCAAAAATGGAATGTTGAAGAAGTTTATAAAAATGTACAAAACAAAATATCTGTGTAATTGCCTTGAAAAATAAATGTTAAATGCAATTAGTGGTATCTTGCAATTGTAAATTCAATCTCAGAGATAATAAAAAAATTAATTTTCTGTTAAATTTACGATCTTAATTATTTTTGATGCGGAATGTACGGCAAGAAATTCCATTTGATTCGGTTAGAACGCAAACGAAAGAAACTGCTTGAACCGTATGTGAAAACATGGCTTTCTTAATAAAATGAAATTAGTTAACAGAAAAATAAATAACATGAAGAAAACTAACGGACACCCTTAATTAGTAACCCTACCATAAAAAGTTCTAAGCTAATTAATTGTAATTTACGTCTGCTTGATTGCTTAATAAGATGTATGAGTTTGTCATTTGTATTGCAGGATCACCTGAGCAGGAAGTAGTAGATCTAATATTTGGTCTGAAGAAATTTCTAGGTCTCAAAGTTCTTTTAGGGGCATGGAGGGTAGTGAACTAGTCCTTCTATCCAAGGGACTTGTTGAATGCCATGTACGTTTTTAAACAGGTTCAAACTCATGGTTAAACAGAATATATTTGACGTAATACTAGTCACAGTAATACACAATATGACAATATGAGTTGTTTGTGCAAAAAAGTTTGGTGCAGAATTTACAATTTATGGAAATGGTTACAGTCGCAGAGGTGACTAAAAATATTACGTTTGGATAAACATCGTCATCTTCTCCTCGGCCACGAAACCGCTCCTGAAATCTATGTCGAACGCATTAAACACACAATATTCATCAAAATAACAAAAAAAGAATAAATAGATAAAAACTTTTCAAAAATAAACTGATTTGCACAGATACAATAACAATACAGTTTAATAACATCAAAATTATTCATTCATTTAGAGAACATGGTTTGTTTAGCACGAACTAAAAATTTGGGTATTTATAGTAAATGCTTGATTTGAATCTAAAAAAATAGAACTTTTGGAAGCATTCTGCACGAAAACACAGCAGAGAGTGTTTTGTCCGGGGTAACTTGGAAATACTTGACGATATTTTGAAACGGAAAACGGATAAACTTCAAGATGCTATTTAATGATTATACAACCGTTATCTCCCATTAGAATGATTTTTTGATTTTCTCTTTGCCCCGAAAACAGCTACACGGAGAGTTAAAAGTCAGAAACATGTTTTCGATTTTTTTAAAAAAAGTTTGATTAGGATTTCACTTTAAAAGTTTCATTTTCCTTCCGGCAAATTTGAACGTTGCCGTGATGGTGTAACTTTTCCGTTCTAAGCTGAAAATTCTTGATCTTTTTCATTGACCAAACACATGCAATCCGATCGATTGAACGGACATGGATTTGGAAAGTTTTCGCTTTGCCGAGAATATTGCCTGGTCACTATCCTTATCATTGCACTTGGATACAGTTTAAGTTTCTTTCCGTTTGTCACCGCTTACGCGTAAAGGAAGGGTCAAAACGCTTACCACCGTCGAAAGAACGAAATTAGGTCAACCCATGTGAGCTTTCCAACAGTTGCGGAAACAATTTTACGATTATTACTACCGCTCCGTTCCAACGACCCTGAAAACCTCAGGCGTGTGAGCGCGATTTAAGTGCATCCTTGTCGGGTCATCGTTTTGGGCTGCATTTTCCATTTCTTGCGAGCGCTGTCTGGGTAGAGCTTAAATTTTTACCGCTTAGCTTTTCGTTGGTGCTGGCAGATGAAAGAATTTCGCCCTGTTCGGGACCACACGGGAACCAGGTGATGGGGGAGAGCTTTCAGCAGCTCAACGTACACGAACGGGGATCCGTAAAATACGGCTGCCGGCAAACACTTTGGAACTGATCCGTAAATAATGCAGAACTACTGCATTCATCAGACCACGCGCTTCGTGAAGGGATGGGATTGCGCGAGGAAGCATTTTACCTTTTTCCAACAGCTTACACCGACCGCCGCATGGTTCCACGTGCAGATGGATGATATTTTCTCCCTCGGGAGAAATGTGCTTCACATAATAATTTCTTCACCTGTAGTAAGAGCGCGGTCCACCACCGGCTGGACGTGGCAAACGATTATGCGAATCGTTAATGTACTACGAAATCAGCTCGGGATATAGAGATTTCGCTAAACAGTTTCCACTGACTTTTTCCAGCCTTTTTCACTAGCAGCACGAAAAAAAACTTACTGCCTGAGCTGAAAAATAATCCAACAACACAAGTTTTGCATTTCCGGACCGGATTGATAGTCGCAACTTGGTCGGATACGGAACAGGGCACTACTTAGAAATTCCATTACACTACATCGAGATTGTGAATGAAATAATGGTAAGCAGTACGTGCTGCACAGATCAATATGATTCGTAACAATAAAGAAAACTTTACCGGGACAGGTTTCAACTAACTTATCTTCGGTTTCAAATTTACTGGCCTTGGCAGTTACTGTCCAATCTGTAATTCCAATCTTACGGTGTAATCAATCACAGTGAACGCTCCAATCCGATGTAGGTGTACTTTATTTTAGTTTGAGATAAGTTTTGCTTCGAATCATGGTCACTTCAAGATTCGTTCGTTAGGCATGCACATCGTTGAACGATTTACGTGCTAGACCGACCATAGGTGGTGTTAGATAACATTTCACGGTAGAACTTTTAATTGTACATTATCTTCTGTCCAGACTCGTGTTTTATTCCACTTGAAGCTATTTTTGTCAAACACTATTGCACGCTTTTCGAATTCAATCTACCTCTAATTTTATAAAACATTTATAATAAAACCATATGAAAAATTATTGCTAGTTCAAATATACAGATATACCATAAAACATGATATGGACATTTTGCCTTTGTTTCAGTACTACTTTTATCACATCCAAAAGGTGCGGGTTTAATCTTATCTGGACTAACTCTCCTTGGTTATGTTAGTTTATTTGGCTAAGAGGTACAAATTAAATTTCAATTAAAACGGGAATTTCTTCTTTGGCCTAACGACCTACTCGGTCATGCCTGCCATTTCTGGCTTACTAGACTTATTGATACCACGTAGTTGGATAGTCAGTCCTCACTACGGGGGAACGGTCGGAGATGGGATTACGGAACGGGAATTTCGATATTATTTTATCTACATCATGTAGCATGTTTATTTGATCATTATAAATCTGTTCAAAACTAAATGTATTAATTTACTCAACTGACAACGTTCATTGGCTTTGGTGAGCAGAAGTTCATTGTCATTCTGTGCCACTGATACAAAAAGTGCAATTAACTTGTCAACTGTAAAACATAATTATATCAAACGATGTTTTCAAAAACGATTTCGCCATTCATTATTTATGTAAATCAATACATCCCAAAACTTGCCACACCTAATGATGGTGCACACTGTTTCTTGCTCTCTGTTGCCAAATAAATGGCAGGCGCTTCATTTTCGTGCGCAAACTTTTGCAAAAGCTCCACCCTGCCGTATTCAGCAAGCAGCACAAAATTGAAATAACCTGAAAATTGATTCCCAAACTCGTTCGGTCGTAAACAATATCGAAACAGTTAATCTCTAGACGCAGCCCCTTTTTTATCCACCGTACCATCTCAGCGAAATCAGACACCGAACCGGTGCTCGTTACTCTAAATCAGATCATAAATTACCGTGCCCAAAAATGACCCGAAACCAATCTGGGTCGCCATCGAGTGCCGCCCTGCAGTTTTCAGGTCCCGGTTGCGCCAGCATAGTTCTTAATTCGCTTTTCCCCAGTGTCCATTAAATTACCATTTTGCTACTGCCGACCGGACGGGTCAAAAACGGAAATCAAACGCCGCCGGTTTCGGTGCCTCTACTGATGGGGTTGATGCTTCTTGAAAATGTTGGCAGAACGTCAACCATTGGCGAGCAAAAATGTGGTAAAAAATCCTAACTATCGTTAAACTCGAGAACCTCTTAAAGATTGCCTGGACACTCCACAAGTTGGTGGTTTCCGTTTTTTCAGCTACCCGGAAAGTTATCGATTAAATGAATAAAAATGAAGAAACCAGCCAGAATCTCTTTGTCCCAGGGATTACGCTCCATTCATAGTGATGGTTTTATTTGCATAATGTCTCAAAACTCGACTCGGTGAATCGTTCTCATAAAAACCGGGCACATTCCATTCAATAAGCTCCTTCTTACGCAACGTCTTTAAAAACAAACACGCATACGTTTAAGGTGTAATTCCTAAAGGTAACATTCCTAAGAATTCTTCATATCTTTATGCGAGTGATTTATTGCTCGACAGGCAGGAAACAATCATTCAACAGTAGGAAGATTTTAAAGATTTGTTTTTTTTTGTCCAATAACAAAACCATAACCATCACAACACAACTCAACGAACGTTCGGCTTTCCAATGAGAAATTGGCTGGGCTATACCCGACACCGGGCAAACATCGCGAAAGGAAAACAATTACCAACTTTACTGAATGAAACTTCGCAGAAGAGACGTAAAACTTGATGGTGCGAAGAAAATGAGAAATAGTTGATGGAAAATAATAAAAGTTACTTTCGCAAGTGTTTGCCACTGGAAAGAATCTGATTGAAATTTACTGCAAAATTATAATAATTTTATCGTTTTTTTTTCTCTCGTTCTCTATTCCGGACTGAATTATTGTGTTGTTTATCGATGCTAGTGCTCGGCCACTATCAGATTTTAGCTCAAAAACTCATTTCTTTTAATATTTTTAATAATTAGTATTTCTAAGTCAGCATCTTGTTACAAAGGATATTTGTTTCTAAGGGATAACCAGCTTTTAGGTTGTTGTATTAATTTATAATACAAAAACTATAAAGAAACTTAATTAGAAAAAAGTAAAAAATCATTACAACAATTAAACCTCGAAGCGGCTATATGCAAAGTTAGTCATTTATATGATAGGCTTGGTCGAACAGATAGCCTTAATCCTCGTGATTGATGTATTTTGCGAGAGTTTTTCATGTGCCCAATTAAAAACAAATATTAATCATCGCCTCATGAACGAAATTGTCTGGATAACAACACAGTTGGTCGCTTCTTGAATGGTCACGCACATTTACTGCTTCAATCTTTCCATTTTCCCTGCAGGCAATCAGACGGATCGTAACCGGTAAACCCCGTAAACAATTTATTTTTAAATGTTTCTCGCACTTTTCTTTGCGTTTCCTTTTTATTTTTGCACCCCCTATCGCGGCGGGCGGAATGTTCTACCAGTGCAAGACATGATGGTGGATTAATGTTAACCAAAACCATCACTGTCAGCGAACTGTACCAAATGAAATCCATCATCATCCCCAGCATAAGTACGCCTTCAACGAGAGCGCCTTTCTGCTTGCATCGTTGTGCTGTGGCCGCTTCTGGCAGTAGTACATGCGGCTCCACGGACCAGGTCGCCAGTACTCCCATTTGCAGGGTGGCTACTCCGTTACAGTTACATTTCCCTGATCGATTTGTTCGGCTTCTCTCTCGGGTGGCGCTGACAGTGACGAATGATGAGGATGGTCTAAAAGACCCCTATACATACACATACACGTTGCATTCCGTTCGGCGGAAAACACACAGTACGGCAACTAATCTACCGACAGCGTGGCAATGTAATTTGTTTTGCCCTCTGTGTCTTGCATCGCTCGGATAGGATGCTTTGACGCTGGTTTGTAGTCAATCGAGTAGATTGAGCGAATTGATGCCAGCATTAAAAAAACGATTGTTTTACAATCGTCCTATAGGTTCGCTATTGATTGATATAAATATTGATACTGCAGACCAGTGACTGGTTGGCACTGATACTTACTCTACATGAGGTTTAAACTAGTGTCATTAAACAAGATAACCACATCCGAAACAAAACAAAAAAATATAATGATGAATATTTCAATCTAATCAGTTTTTTTTATTTATTTTTCACATTACATTAAATAAACCAAAGGCAATTAACATTGCTCATGCCATGTAAACAAACCACTTTCTAAGAGCTACATAATTAGGGAAACTCGCTAAGCCTTCGACCAACATTAGATCTTAATCAGTCATCGCTGTTTATCCAGCAATAAGTGTGCTTAATCGCTTGTTCCTGTTGTAATTAGCTTCCTTGGCTTCAGCAACGCTGTCTTTTTTGCATTCTTACGTTTCGATGACTAATATTTTTGTGTAGCATCATTGGTGTGGTACAATCCTGCTATATATATATAATAAACGTTGAGCTTCGGAAGCTTATTTCTTTGCTGCTTTTTTGTGTCACTGCTACATTTCACAAACTAATCTGTTTGATGTTGCAACCGATTTATTTCCAAATGACGGTGCTTACGCCCATCGAACTTTGAATAATGAATGCCGACGTTTTATTTGCAGCAAAACATTAACTAGAAGTTTTTTTTCTTCACGCATCCATCCATCCGTTTGCAGAGTTAGCTGCGGTAGGTTCGGCCTAACCAACTCCTATATTTATACCCGTTCGAGGATAAAATCTCATCCGAGTATTGATGGTTCCGAAGGGACTGGGACAGTAGCAAAAACGAACAGACTGTTCGATAAACCAAATGCTGAAAGCTTTGAAGTGGAAAAAAAATGTCATGATCCGTTTGTGACCTTTGTCAATGTGACAAATCGTTATGATATGCGTTTGTATGGTAGAAAAATGGCTAAGGATGTAATCATTTTTCACGACAGGTAAGAAATAACTTTCTTAGCTAAAAAAAAACAAATGGCACCCATCATTCTCCGAAGGAGACGAGGTGTTGTGCGGTAACCCAATCTGCTTAACACCATTGAAGCTATTTAAAGGATTTTTTTTCTGTGATTTATCACAACGTTGTGTATAATCTGTGTCTGATTTGCTGCACCATACTTCCAATCCGTTGAAAGGTTTTCTCCTGAACACTTTAATGCTTGGCAAATGTATAGCAGGTGCTATTGTATATTTCCTATTTGTTATGTTGTAATTTTTAGATCTACAAGCTTTGTTCCCTTTTAAACAGGTCTACCCGGTGGTACAGCGTTAGCAGCATAAGTTTTCCACATGACAGGTAGCAAATCGTATCCGGATCAGATCATGATGATCACGCCGCTAAATATCTAACTGTGTTTGATTTACCCGTCAATAACAGGAAAAATCTAAAATGATAGGCTTAGAATGTTCGTGTACACAGTTTCACTAAGAAGGAACATAAGTCAATTTGCATTTTCATTTATTATGGCTTCAAACATCTTGTAGTATTTGTATCAGGAGATTTGTATCCAGTCTTTATTAAAAACAAATATTTAGAACATAGAAAAAATTACATTGAGATGATTGGGGTGTTGAACATGTTCGCGTTAGTTGTATGTTTGAGATTTCTAAAGTCGCTCAAATAGACTTATTATACCTTTTTGTATGAACATACTTATGTTCTTTTATGTTTGGATATTCGCATTCGCTAAAAGCTGACATGCTGGCAAGTTAATTAATAAATCTCAAATTTAGATTAATGCCCTCCAAATCATTGCTCAACAAATGTGAAAACAATGTTTGTTTGTATTTTAGCATATAAATGTAGCTTGTAAGATATACGTCCTGACCGTTCTACCGTGATTAAAAAGATTGTCAAAACAATTAATATTAAAATTATTCAGTTTCAATTTAAAAAAAATTCAATTTTTCGTTACTATTCCAACAAATTATTAAAGTCACTCTTCCTCCATTACGCAATAAAACCTCAACCTTCTTGTCATGAAATCAATCACAGCATCGTTGTTATCAACGATGTAGATGATGTAATGTGCAAACACTTAGAAAATTATGCTTTGACCGAAAACTATGAGCTGCTTTTATTGTTCAAGTCTACGTTTGGTACGTTGGTTTCTATCGCCTGTTGTAGTGACCCTAGTTATAAGACTAAGGCTAAGGATACAAGGCAACTTCTAAATCACAATACGCACACTCTTTAGAAAGAGTTTAATGTGTGTGTAAGAGTGTTCGAGTATTTCGTAAGAGAGTCTTCTGCAACTGTTCCTTCTGTGTTTCTGCAAACCTTCTACAACAGTATGGAAGAAGTTTCCAACGCAACTTTGGAATCTTGTTGTTGTTGATGAACTTCTGTGTACATTTGGTATTTTTGCAAGATGTTGGACTAAAAATTTTAAGCATGGATAGTTGCATGGTAAAGATTGAGTTTGATTAGGATAACTTATTTATCTCAAAGCATGGTTTTAAATTTCTGCCTTATATACTTTCATTATAATGATATTGTTCTATCATTCTGATTCAGAATATTCCAGAAAAGTCATTAAACAAAGCAATTATTGGAATTCCAAATGAAAAACCCAATTCTCGAGCTCGATAAATTAGTTTGACCTATTTGCTGTGCAATATAACGAAAGGTCCGTACCTGTCATTGTGCTGTATAATTGGATTAAAATTTTACAACTTATAAAACATTTTAATAAGGTTAGGGTATGTTTTTGAATAAGTGTAGTGACAAGTTTAGATAAATAAGGGATGTTAGGGGTGTGAAATCGTGTGTATCGCTGTGAATTTTGCAAAGAAATTTGTGCAATATAAACCAGAAACAAATTGATTTATGAATTAACTTTAATAACTCAAACCAGTGGATGATTCAGAAAGAAGGAGTGTAAATATATTATGAGGAAGAGAGAGGGGAAGAATCTCGATATGAAAACGGGACATTTACAGTTATTCGTTTTAAAAAAGGTTAAAATATATGAAAACTATGAAGTAAATGTCACTATGCAAACATAACCACTTAAACAAGTTTAATTTAATTCACAACTTACAAACGCAAAAAACATACCAATAACACTGGTTCTGACACGATTATATCCACTGGCAAAAGTTTGACTCTACTCACAACTACCAACCGCAAACTTTTTCTTTACTCAAGACAATCTTTTGTAACTGGATTAGCACCACACAGATTCATGCTGTCCAAGTTGGGGAAAAACTTGGCAGTAAAAATAATCGCTACCGGTTGGGTGGAATAATTTTGCCTTTTCCGGCCATTTCCGTTCGGGCCTTCACATTCTCCATCCGGTGTCGATGGGTGGCGGCATACTTAAGTCACCGTTTTTCCATGTTGCGAAAATCATTACAATGCATAACATCTCGTTAAGGTGCAATGTGGAGCAATACCTGGCATATGCATACGCAACTGCATGGATCGCAAGGAGGAAAATCCGCGCTCCTAACGTTTAACTTTTTTGCTGCGTTTTCTATTCCGTTTTTTCTCCAATGCATTCAATTTTCCGCGTGTCCTTGCCATTAAGGAAAGGACCAGGCACAAAAAGTCGGTGTACCGGGACCCATTCCGAAGAGCCCAAAGTACCTATTTACAACAAAAGCCGTCCTGCTAAGAAAGCTTCACAAAAGGGTTTGCAAATTACACGAATAACGCTAAGCTTATCATCAGTTTTCATCCTAAGCAAGTTTTGTGGTACAGCAGAATGGAAAAGGTAAAAAAACAACGCACACACCCCCAAACACGCACACAGGTTACACGGAACATTTCCATCAGCAGTCGTGAGGTTTTTGCCACAAATTTACTCGCACGTTCGTTTGCACGTTTTGCAATGGCGATGGTTTTTTATGTCTTCCTGTTTTGACTCCCCGTCCTGCAGCCGGCTCTAACCTGGTACGGATCAACGCGGCTGCATTGATATGCATCCCTGACAGCGATAATGAGAGTGGGTTGTGCTACCTTAATAATGCAAAACGGCCCCATTCATCAGGCTTCCGACGATGCACGGATACGATCTGAAATGTAGCTCAAACTCCCGACCTGCGTTTCACGACCATATCGGGAATAGAGGACTGGGGGACCCGGGATTCACCTTGTTGCATCCGAACAGAACGTGAAGCGTTGACCAGAGGGACGTGTCAAGCTGAGAAATATGCTTTTAACAAAATGACGTTAGCCGTGGTTTGGAAGATGTATTCAATGTACAGGCAGTTTTGGCGTTTCTAATACTTTTTCAGCATACCGATTTTCTATCTAAAAAGTAACTTTGAAAGTAAAATAAATGCATGGAAAAGTGGTGATTGAATGAAATTAATTGTTATATTAAAAATGTGCTAATAAATCATTATGCGGAAAGTGTAACATCGTTCCGTTCAGTGGTTTTGCTTGATGTGGCAAATCTTCCAACCTTGCTAAACATCACGTACGAAAGTTAGATTAACAATTGCTGCTTGTATTGTCCCCCATCGAAACAGTAGGATATCAATCTGAATGTAAATCTTGCTCACATTCGTTGCACTCCATTTACTCCTGGCTAGCCGCAATCCACCTCGGGAAGGCCGTTCCCGATTCTAGGTAGACATCCCGTGACATTCACTACCGGTCAGTAGTGCCATTGTTTTCTTATCGGATATCGCTTTCGTTCGCTTCGCTGTGTACGCTTTTGTAGATGCGTCCCGAGGACGATTTGCTCCGGACGGGAAACGCATCCCGTGAAGTGCTGTTGTGCCATAGCCAGACAAGGAAACCTTTTGCCGTCGCCAAGCCGCTCATGAGTTGGATAAACAGCTTTGACGCTTGCAGTAGTGGAACTGCCCCGGTACACACTCGGCCGTTGTAGAGCAGATGAGTAGAAAAGACAAAGTTAAAACACATCTGCAAACTTCCCAGATTTTGTGCACTTGCCGGTCTCCGTTCGCTTTCTATGTACTTCGATTGCATTGCACTATGAGTCAAACTGAAACATTACTCGGCCATTTTTTTTATTGATTAGGCTTAATGATAATGAGGACATTTTTGATAATGTCATTTTTGAGTGTAATTGAAGCTTCTTTACCCAAACAATTTTTGAAGAATATGTATGAAATAATTAAAATAACAGCAATAAAATTTCCGGTAGTACACCAGCAATGAGAAAATCGAATGTAAACTGTTTTTTTTTTTTCATATAGAAACCTGGTTCGTCATTTGTATAGAAATGCAATTTAGTAAATTTGAGATAAATTTTACCAATTAAAAAAAATCCCTCAAACAAAAAGACTTATATCAGGTTGACGTAGAAAACTAATTATAATACAGACTGGTCGATCCACAATAAAATTTTAAATAAATAAAGCTTTTTTTTGGTAAAAACGAGTTCCTGCACAAGAGTACCACATAAAATTCGTTTTATCAATCAATTATTCAAACAAGTTGGAAAAAAATACGAAAGAGATAACATATTTGAGTGTCCCTTGTCTCACAAATAGACTGTGAATTACTGAGTTTGAATTAAAAAAAATAGAATTATGACCGGCCTTACCATACTCAGTGCTCTGTGGTAACTGAAAAAGTTTCGAATGCATGTCGGTACAACTGTGCTCCGGGTTTTTTTCGTTGCAAGCCACAACAGTTCCCGTTCGCTGGTTGAAGAAAATCAATGACAAGCCAACGAAATAAAAGTATTGATCCTATCCAATTGGTTGAATCAATATTGCCTGCAATATCGTTCAATATCAGTGGACATTCTCTCGGGGGAAGTGCCCATCGCTGGTACTGGTGCGGTGGCCGCTAAACTTGCTGCTACTATGTCCAGCTACCGCAACCGTCCCATACGATGACAACCACGATGACGACCGTACTGCTGACGCGCCGTACTATCACAGCACCGGCAGGTCTAAGCTGCAGCATACCCACTAGGCGCTTCTCGCCGGATTAATCCAATCAATTCGGTGTCGGTAGCGTCGTGTCAGAAAGATAAACACGTAAAGTTTGCAGAGGGGCAATTATTTCCAGCTGGCAAGGTTATTATGACTTTATTGACACACACTTGACACTTTTGGAAAACCCCCGGTCCTGAATGCAATGGAACGCCGGTGCACCGACACTGCACACCGCTGCCGGTCGGAATTAATTGAACGGTGGGGGGGCAAATCGTACCGGCGGTTGGAATCCGCCATCCACCATCGGAATGCTGAAACCGATGAAAAACTTTGCAGACTAATGGCATGCCATTTCGGGATGACGTTCTGGAGTTACGCTGCTGGATGGGTTTTGAAAAATAAATCATACATTGATTTCGATGCACTTTTTCGCTTATGTTACTGCGGGAAAGAACAAGTTTCAGCGAATAATCTCCAGATTGAATGCGGGCGAAAGCATTGGCTAACAAACATGTAATGTTTTCGGGAAAGGATATACCGTAAGTATGCATAATGACTGTGATTTCGGAATTGGATTTCGTAAATGAAGTCATAAAAAAATATATGTTTTATTCTATCCTTCTGTAACGAAATATGTTTTCGAATATTAAATCTTCAGTTGTTTTTTATTAATTCAATCGTATATTATACAATATTCATATTTAATTCCTAGCATATGAAAACAATACTAATTATATTTTTTATCTTTTACCAACCTCGAACATACGCAAGAGCCTTGTTAAAAATACATCTACGAAATGTTGTGAAACTATTTACATACATATTACCCCATTAGCATTCTTCTAGATGATCAATATGAGTGATGGTTGTAAATTTTACAACATGTTTATGACACGACTCCATGCGAGCAACACATACCCTTTGTTAACATTGCGTGACATTTCCCGTCGTGTTGTACATTAAGTGTAATTTGCAAAAGGGGTGTGCTTTGCCAGGTAAGCTTTCCCTTTATTCCAGATGGCGTGTTTGTCCGTTTTCTTTTCCGTTTTGCACGTGACTAATCGACCTCTCGCATTGTTTGGCTGTGAAGTGCACGCGGCCACATAACTGCAAAACGATGCAATATTATCACTCGTTTCAAAGAGGGCTATACAATTTATTTTTCAAACATAGCAGAAAAATTCATGCTTATAAAGCTTAGTGCTGCAAAAAATAAACAATAAACAATCCTTTGTCCTAGATGCGTTAACAATTTTCCCAACTCGGTCGAGCCATAACTTATGCACGCTATTTATCTTACATCTAACTTGCAATGTTTTGGTTGTGCTGGCAAAACAAGATTCGTGACATTCTTGCCTCTTCCCGAGACAATGCGTAAAGCTTCCTGCCGATATTAAACTTGTTCATCGGAATTAATCCCACGCATGCTTTACAGTCTAGGCAGGAATGCAAGCGTTTGCGTACTATTTTCGGGGTATCAAGGTTTTTGGGGATGATCAATCGCTAAACTATGCGTACCGTGTGTACAGCTCTCCGGGCACATGCCGTTACGAGTCAACGATCAAAGTTATTCGTTTAGTTTCCTACCATCCGCACCGCACGGTCACATCCCGTTCGCAATGTACGTCGTCGGTTAATGCGAGCCGGTAATTTACGTGCGGAAGATAAATCGTCGCCCAATGGTAGTTGCAACCGGCACCGACCGGAAGCCAGTCGAGTAGAAACGGAGAATCGGAAGGGATTTTGTAGCCATCCAATTTATTTCAATCCCTGTCTAGTGGAATGCCTTGAGACGGAATACTGATAGTAATTAGTTAATTTCATGCCCTAATGGTTTCGTTTTGATCCTTTCCTTGGGAAAGGATATGAGAGAATTTCTGTTGGAACAAAAGTGGTTCAACGCAACCGAATATGACCGCGCAAGACTCACGAATAATACAGCACGCAAATAAGAAACATCATGCAGTACCGATGCTTCTCTGAGGTGAAGAAGGTTGCCTAACTTAATGTCTTCATTCAATGTTCCTTTGTTGTACAATGAAAATCGAAGTTATTCTTTTATCGAATACCCACTATCAACAACATTACATTTATTTAATGATAACAAAGTTATAACTTACCTGCAGTGAGTTTTTTTATTCATAATTAATCTGAAAAAGGCATTATTAAGAAAATGAAATACAAAATAGTAAAACACACTGACAACTGTTACGTCCTTATTACAGCTTTTATTCCATTTAATGAAATATTATTAAATTCGGTACAGACGTTTGATATTGTTTCCTTAAGGAGGGGAAATTTATTCCATTCGAATACAATAGAACGACAATCGAACAATTCCGCTACCCGTTGCCCTGTACCTATGTATCAATGCTGTGTTTACATATTACCCAATATAACGTTCGTTTCATGTAGAAAAAACGCAACTTATTGTATTTAGCATCTTCGGTTAACTTTCGCAATGGATAATAGCTGCACACATACACCGACGATTCGTACCACCTTACCGATGAAATCTGGATCACAATGTACGAAGTTTTAGGTTTAATTTATCAATTTAAAAATACTGCGTAGTACGTACTAATTACCAATCAGTTTCCGTTATGTTAGGTTTTTGGTAAAGAAATGTAAAAAACCTTTTCGTTGGGTTTCGACGATCGCTAATTCGTAACACCATAGCGGAGAGGAAACATTGGCTACCAAAATTACATCCTACCCCTCTATCGATCATCAGTACGCACTGATGCCGTACGTTTGGACTAGCAGAAACAAAATTGTTCAATCGATTTTAAAAATCTCTTCGAATGCGCTCGAATAACCACACAAACAACATCTTTCTAAATTGGCTCAACACCGACAAGTGTGTTTTGTGTAAATGATGCAATATGATGATGTACTAGCTTAATTGATCTACCACCTTCGCTGTACTACATATCCGTTCATCTGATTATTATACATATTCCAACGCTCCATAAACATACAAATGAATAGTTCCCACCGTCAAAATTCTACCATCTTCCCTGCTTTCTTTCGCATCACACTCTCACTCTACGAAGGATTCGGTGCTTCCAGCTGGAATCCGTCTGGATAGCAATGGGAAAAAACTAATGTCTTTTTTGTTGTTGATGCTATTACTGTAAGTCGAAATCCGCCCAAACAACCCTCCATTAACCATGCGATGAATTCCGATGATGAATGCATTTGATCGAACCTCGACGCCAGCACAACTCAATCAAACAATTTTAATCGAAACCCATCGAAACCTCATTCGCACGTAAACATAACGAACCGGGAATGAATGGCAAAGGTCGATAGGCCATTTGAAGTTCCTGGTGCGAGAATGAGGGGAAACCGACATACACACACACGCGCGCATATGGGGGGAAAATCTATCTCAATCAATAAATTAAACAAATCCGCATAGCTTAAACCCGCTCGACCCCATTTATAAAAGCGATAAATATTTCACGTGCTACCAAGGCACTCAATGAACACCACCATCAACATCATCATCATCGCCATAATCGTAGTCGTAATTTATGCCTGTAAGTGCTATAACTTGGAAAGATGTTGTTTTTTTGTGGTTTTGTGTGTATATGAATTTTGCTGGATCTCGATTCGACTCTACCGCATGCCACTTGCACTTGGGTACGGAATTCGTGAGCTCAAGTTTGTGTAACCGAATTCCGTCCCGATCGGTTAGAAGGCAGGGACTGTGCACGAGATGCAGTATGCCATCCATCAAAAACTGTTTCCCGACTTGCTATCGGCAGCGGCAGCATCGAGGGAGAGGTAATTCTATCACACATCTTACTCCATGAAATGCAGGCCCGACACGCATCGCCGGTGCTACTATTACGCACGGCGTGTGCATTGGCTCCCTGCCATCATTTCACACACGATCACGCACGATCGACAGTGACGGGCCATGCAGAATCCGTGAAGACACTGTTGAACGCACCCGAAGAGATTGTAACGAAGCGATCACTATTGGAACGTTCTCGCAGAAATAGCGATGACTGATCTTATGCTAGCACAAAAACACATGCATTCATCCATTGTTTGTGACATCGTTAACATTAATTTATCACATAAATAAGTTTCGCTTACCATTCCTTCGTATTCTTCCCCTTCGTACATGTTTCCATTTTTCCTGTGGTTTATCCATTTGGCAATGTTTACATAACAAGGTTTATGAAGTATTCGATTCTAGATTCGTTCGTACGCTAGTGTAGCTGTATCAGCTTTGTGAAATCTGTTTCACGCCCGTGTGTTGAATGTCCAACGAATTAACTTACTATAACTACTGACAAAACTTCCTGTGAGTTCTTCATTTAAAAAACTGTTCTAATTTTCATATGGCGCGAGTGATCCAGGAAAAAAAAAATCACCTGCACGAATTACGTTAGTTTGACAAGCTGCTCGTCCAAACCGTTTCCACACGGCACGCTTAATCCTTGGTTTGCGTTGTAAGTATCGCTAGAATGGTCACTCTTTCCACTGCTGGGATTGCCATTGATTGGGTTGGTGACAGTGATATCGTTATTATTGTTATTGTTATGGTTGTTGTAAGTATTGTTACTACTTCCATTGGTGGATGCACAGGCAGGTGTACCAGGTACGGTAAGGAGATGGTTATTCCGCTGCGTTTGAGCAGGCGGAGGACTTGGATTTCGGGATGAAACACACGAAGCCGCCGTCGTGGTGGTGGTTGCGGTCGTCGTCGGTTCCACTAGCAACCGGTGTTGCACCTTGGAACCGGTGGTTAACTGCGTCGTGTCGGAGTTGGTACGTGTACGCGAGCGTTTCGGCATGACGCTGTTCTCCAGCTTAAGCTGTGCGTTCACTTCGGCCCGTGCTGCACAGGTACAGGCCTTTAGGAAACTTTTCTTGAAGTTCTCACTCAGATATGCATATAGGATGGGATTGATGGCGGAGTTTATGTAGCCAAGACAACCCACCAGTAGGAACAGTATCAGATCCAACCTCGTGCTGCATGTTTCGAAGTCCGACGTGATCAGTGCGACCTGCGATATCCAGTAGGGTAACCAGCAGAGGATGTACACGGTAATTACGGTCAACACCAGCTTCGTTACCTTCCGATGTGAGCGCCGCTTGCCGCGCGATTTTCCCGTCGTTTTGGGGCCCACGTTTCGCAGCTTACGTATCACCAGACAGTAAAAGGTCATGATGAAACAGAGCGGAATTACAAAGCCCAGTATCAGCGAGTACAGCGTGAACGTGTACCCGGGAAGATGGCCGTGCGTTTCGGGCCACAGTATCTGACACGAGTAGGTGTTCGGTTTCTGCTCTATCACGTCGGCATAGATCATGATCGGTAGCATGATCAGGGCAGATGCAAGCCACGCCAGCAGTGACACTATTCGCGATACCAGCGGCGTCCGGTATTTCGGTGACGAGATGTGGTGACAGATGGCAATGTACCGATCGGCCGACATGATGAACAGGAAAATCGATGATGTGAACTGCGTGACGGAAGTGCTCACCATGTACGCTTTGCACATCGCACCGCCAAGCGTCCATCGCTTCATATGCATGGTGGCAATCAGGAACGGTATCCCGATCAGGAAGCATTCGTCAGCGATCGCAAGGTTCAGTATGTACATGTTGGTCACGGTTTGCATGTTGGAAAATCGGAGCACCACATAGATTACGAGCGTGTTACCAAGCACACCCACGAGGCATACGACCGCGTACAGGAACATGAACAGATAGTAGGTTGTCGGCATGTCGGTCGGAGGACAGGTAAAGTTGCCCATGAACGTGTCATTGGGTATACTACCCTCTAGGTTAATGCCGAATGCGGATACATTTTGGTCAGTTAGCGAATCATACTCTCCCAGGAGAAGGAAGGACGTCGTATTTCCCTCCTCCATGGTGATGTTTGTATAAACTACTGTGCTATGCAAACTTTCCACCAATGCACAAAGTTCCTCTACTTCCTATGCCATACTTAAACTGTTGTAATGTATTTTTATGTATACGTTTTCGTCGCGTGACCTAAGAGAATAGTGAGCAAGAGAAAAAGAAAATAACATTAATTTAACAAGGTGTATTTAATGTCTGTTATGTGCGATAAATCTTCAAAAAAAAAAATCCATCCAAAAATGTTAATGACAAAGCTTCTTATTCAAAGACCCCCGGCCGGGGTAATTCAGTTCTTCGGGTTCTCAAACCATTGGACATTCCGTTAATGGTTTCTTAATTATTCTACTACAGATCCGCTAAGGCTTCCCAGGAATATGCGCAGGCGGGTAGCATCCTTTGCATAATATTCATAATTGGGAAACCGTAAGCTGATTGCTTTTCCAGCCTTAAAGTGTTCCAATAAAATATTGCAATCGACACCCCATCGATAGGTTTCTATTGTTAGCGGGGAGAAACTGATAAAGTACCTCCGGAAAGTTGTGAAAGAATCTGATTATGAGTTGATTATTACCTACCATTAAATGAATCGCATGGTAAAGTTTTTTCATCCCACAATTTAGCGGTTAGCACGGGAAATGCTTTATTTGGGTAGATTTTAGCATCCCTGCCGTACCGGAACAATTGCCGTAAACCCATTGCGTCAGCTGAAGAATACGGTTGGGTGAAACCATTGTTTGATGCTCTCAATTGCTACATCTTTTACCCATTCACCGGTTCAGTCATCGAAATTAATTAGTTTCTCGTTGTCTATCCCATCTATGTGCGATTCACCGTTTTTCGCCACCTTCACTAAGGCCAGCTGGCATTGTGTACGCCCGTGGCGACTTGAGGTTAATTGGGAGCCCTTTTCCACGGAATCAATAGAACCGGACGCGCAGTAAGCCCCGTGACGTGAACGGGTTTGACGGCAAGCTTCCTTTTCCTGTACCGTTTTGGGTGTAATGTTCTGGTGAACTAGCGGAAACCATTTGCTGGAAGCTAACAGCTGGAGTGCAAATAGACGCCACGTAATGTAATATCTCCCGTCTGACAAAATGACTAAGGGGTGAAACTTTACGCTTTATTCATTTGCATCCGAGCGCAAGGGCTTGGTGGGCGATGCGGAATGGCATTCAAATCGGATTAAGTTGCAGTTTGAATGGCATTCTTCCAGCGTTATGCACCGTGAGCGACCTGTTGAAGATGCTACAAAGAATCGGTGATGTCTTTTAATGCAATTGTTTGTTGATTGATGGTGTACATACATTATTTCCCATTCTCTGGTTACGTGCACCCAGTGCGCACTGTTGATTGTTACGGAGCTCGTGTTTATCAACAATTTCTTCTCCTTTTCCATATGTTTTTTTTTTGTTTAAAAAAAATATTCGTTCCCATTTCTCTTGGTCTTTGTTCTTAAAAATAGACTAAAATGCCGTGCTTGCATTTGCACGATTACTTCGCCTTCCGGAGCGTAAACAGTGTACGGCAGTGATAAACCTGACGCACTGTTTAGCTTCATTCGCTATTCGACCACATAGGCTCACGTATGGCAAGCAACACCGTCCTCACCGTCATGATCGATCCAGCAAGAAACAAACAATTGGAACCACACCATCGAACCGTTGCCGTTCGATACGCGACACAAATGCGCACCGATTGCTCGCAAATACTGTCTGAATCGTTTTCGCTAAAAATAACGCCCACTTCCTGTGGACGGTTGTTGCTCGGGGGTGCCACAAACGGTTTGTTCGGGATTTACATGCAATTTAAAATGATTACCGTTGCACATTAAATGGCCGTTGGAAATGGTCTTTCAAAACACGCAAGGATAATCAATCATAAATGGTAAATAATAGGTTAAGTTCGGTACGCGGTTGGCGCTTGCATATCCTTCACGTGGTCGTTCGATAGCACCCATGGCGGCAAATGATGACCGTGTACACATGATTGTGCGCATTAATGGCCCGTATGTGGGTGTGAGTGTGTGTATTTGCAATTGGGTGCCGTTACTAACGATGTGGAACTGCGATTTTTCTTCCGCCAGTACGACCATCTGGTCGGGGAGATAGTATTACTGTCTGGTTTATGAGATACTGGCACCCTCAACTCATTTGGTAACGAGCATATTCAGTTGCTCCAATTTCTTACAGGGGTCTCTGGCAAATTAGAATCGCGTGGGTTATACAATTCACATCGATAAGCGATAACATATAGCAAATTATTTCAACTATGTAAAATGTAGTAAAAGATTTTGACAAATGATTGTTCTCACATTCATTATAAATACCACAAACATGCGCTCGTTCTTTCTGTTCTGTACTGTTTATGTTACAAGAAACGACGGAAATATGTGTTTCGTTGTTGGAAAAATTTGAGACGACTTAGAATTGTATTCTGAAAGGTATACAAACCTGATTTGCAACTGCCTGGCAGATATGCGGTTTTTTTTAAATAAACAATTTTTTATTTCCAAATCATCTAAACGGTAAAATGATTTTTTTTCTATTTAAACATACTAGATCTAGAGGAGTCTTTGGCCCTTAGGCGACAGTACTGCGAACGGTGAAAAGAGGTTTTGTTTGAAAAAAGGACTTTCTTGCATTGAACTAAAATTTAAATCAATTTTTTATTCTTTATAGCCGGCGCCGTTATCGCCTCGGACATCAGGCCGCTCCTGTCTATGCCAATGCGTAAAAGATCGTCAATAGTTTCAACCAAACCTCAAAACTGATTAGAATTGGCAAAAGTTTTAGAATTAACTAAAGCATAATTAACATCATTCCATTCCCCAAATAAAAAAAAAACATCAACTGTATATAATTAAAGTCAAATATTTTAATTAGTACAGAAAAGTTGTGCCTTATATACTTAAAGTTATAAAACCATTCCAAAATGAATAGTGTTAGCATTATTTAGTTCTTTTTTTTTATTCTTATAATTGGACTTCTAGAGATGCTCATATTATAATTTTACAATCTAGATATTAAGATGTGATAATTTATGTACAGTTATGATTAACGAGGTGTTTTGCTGGTAAAATTTTGAGTTACCTTTATTGAATCTTCATTTGCAATGTTATTCTTCTATTTAATTCATTGATTCTTTGGTTGTTCATCTAGTCTTTACAAATGAGTAGCTTAGAAAGAAAGTAAGTTAAAATCAGCAATAACAATATAAATTATTTATTACCAACAGAATTATACGAAATGTAATTTATTGTATGTAACATGGAAATCGTCGAGGAAATAGCGGCGCCGCTCTCAAATGGCAGGACCGGGGATCGAATCGCATTCGGATCGTTACCCCGTCCACAGGACTGACTATCCAGCTAGAAAAGGCAGGCCAAGACCTTTCGAGGTTGTAGCGCCGTAGAAGAAGAAGAATATGGAAGTAATATGGAATACATGGTTTACATAGTTTGCATTAAAGGTTTACAAACGATCCAAAGTAATATGGATTCTTGTTTTGCTCATAAGCCTACAAATTGATATGTAAACGAACAGGTAAATAGGTGCTGCCTAAAGACAAGGCTCCATTGCAACTCAAATTATATAAATAAGTTCTTACATATTTATTATATTCCTAATCGTAGTATTGAACATTCATACAAATCGGAATACTGTTATGATGATACCCATTTAATAGATTTACAACAAACAACAATGAACAAATGAACATTTCATAAAACGTTTGTTCTTATACTATCATGCGCTATATAATTTTTGCGTACATATGCTAAAGTTGATCGTCATTATTAATTTTATATGAATAATTTGTTATACAATACTGCCGAATACTCCCGGGTTAAGATGCCATTTCACAGGTTGGAGAAGGAAATGTCTTTAAACCAATGTAAATTTCACTATAGATTATGTTTACGGTTTAGTTTATAATTGTAAGTACTACCTGGCCGATTTACATGAATAGAAAAAAAAATTATAAAATAATAAAATGGTTATGTAGTATTGTTCGAAGTCTCGAGATCAGTCTTATGTACTGATTGTTCTAAGTCCGATCCTATTTCTATAAGTCTTCGGTAACATGCTGTGAGTGGAAAAATAATTCCCCAAATAATAACCAGATCACTGCGATGAAATAACAAAAACGAAAGAACAGCACAAGTTTCATTTCCGCATCTTTCAGATATGAACAAAAGGAGTGAATGATAGATTCAGAGTAGCTGCGAATATTTGTAATACGTTGCGAACCTATCCAATTGTAGTAAAGTTAAACAGGCGGAGAAACCCTCTATCTGATACCGAAACATACCGAAAACTAAACAGTCCTGTGACAAACAAGCCGCCCCAGCCTTACTGCGAGCATCATCAAGCAATCGAAAAGTGAGAAAACTTGTTTGTTTGCCTATCCATATTTGTCCAGGCTTTTAGTTGCCACTAATTTTGCCGCCGTTTGCGCTTCAGGCACTGGATCGCAGCGGGGATTCACCGAAATACCCTGCGGTGGACCGCCCACGTTCGCCGAAAACTTCATTGTCATTCAGCAATTTCATCACATTCCGCAGAACAACCGTCGTGATTCAATAAATCGATTACAAACACACAGATCGACTGACAACCAATCGACTGTGACCGAACTGTACGCCAAACAGCCCCGCTAGCCAACAAACAATAACGATCTCCTAAGCTACAGGACGTCTAAAGTTATGCTGCGACTTTCACCGCGCAGGGTGATGAGGGACCGGTAGAATTCCATTTCGTTTGACGGTCGATCATAAGTTTCTAGAAATTTTCAAAAGCTAATAAAATGAGATTGCACACCGCTAGAGATTGCAACTGGACCAAAGCTGCTGCTAAACGCTTCGCAAATCAACTGTGACCAACGGTTTCGATAGCTCTCATATTTTTATTGCCTCGCGAGTAAAGTGGTTATTAAATATTTATGATATTTATGAGAAAATCGGTTTTGCTGTACGTATCAAGAACGCACAACAGCAATAGAAAAGTAGGAAGATGCGTGTACATTGAACTTATTGGAAAGTTTTATCGACTGGCAAACGGGAGAAGAAAAAAACTAACCGAAAATCTTCCAATTGCCCAAGCAAATAGAAACTTTCAATCGAGCCACTTAAGTGAGCTGCTTATCAGTGTGTTTTTTTTGTTTTTGCGTAACCATTTACAACGAATTGACGATAATAATTTCAGAAAGTGGGTGGCTCGTTTGGAGAATAAACATAAATTGCGTTTCACGTGTAGAGGTTACATTTCGGCGATGGAAAACACTCGTTACGGACGCCTGTTTCAAGTGTCCGAGTTGAAGTTTTTTTTACTTCTTGTCTCAGTCACGATAGAATTTAATGCCCCACCATAACAGTGTTCGCTTGTTCAAGCTCGTATCATCCAAACAATATTTTTCCATTTGCTTGAATCAACGATGGACACAAAAAAACACACACACACATATACAAGCGTTTCCGCAATGTCCGTTACAACAAACTGGGTCACGTGCAATCGATCCATCCAGCGATGGTGACCGACCTACACCGATGATCCGGAATTGGCTTCCGGTAGGGCACGATTGTGCAACAGTCGCCTTATGTCACCCCGGGGCAAGATTTATGACACCGAACCTGTAAACCCGAGAAAATCCATAGTGCTGGCGTCACATTCTCACTCCTGCTCCCTTAACACCAGGCCACCCGCCTTCATGCCGCACGCAGCACGGCAATGCAATGCTCATAATTCCCTCCACTTCCACCCATCCCGCCATGGATGCTCCGAACGTACAAAAACGTTATCAAGATTTGACCGGGGATTCGTTCTGGCACAGCCGCGCAACGCTTTCATTAAATTAAAACCGTAAAACCACCTGTTTCGGGATCAGCTTAGGAACTTTAATTTTATCTTCCGGCGAAGATAATGCCGCGCGGACGTCTACCCAGCAATCGGAACCGATGTTTACCTTCGGGCCGCATAGCGTGGCGCCAGTACTAATAGGTTTACCTTCGCGGAACAAACAATCAGTGCACACGGGCGACGTGGAAAGCATAACGATGAGTTCCCTTTCGAGCTCTGCTAGATCTGTTAATTAAAGGTTTTCCACGCCTTGTTCCAACGGGGTGTGCACGGCCCCAAACAGACAATCGAAGTTGGTTTGTAGATATTGTAACTCATTTTACTACATCGTTGATAGGTAGGAAAGAAACACAATCAACCACCCGGTTGCTTCATGACGTTGGCGGGACTCGGGAAATACAAATGATTTAGAAGTTTTTATTAAATCTTCACGAGGGTGTTAATCTAATCCCTTGATTTTATAGCCACACAGTAAACATGATGGGCATGATTGAAGCAGCTCAGAGCAAAGCGCTCCAACTCAGGCTAGGCTCGAGACCGTAGTCCGTAAATCTCAAGTGCTTCTTAAATGATGTCCAATAAAACTCAACTGTGTGCTGGAGTATATCTGTGGTCTTCATGGGTGTAACGTTCATGCTTAAAGGTAAGTTTTACCTGTGACATTCTAAGCATTAAAATGAACTACATGCTCAATTTTTAGTATCTTTCCCGAAATCAATTTACATGCGACAGTTTCGACACTACACATAATCGGGCACTTCTTTTTCTGCAACGCTTCGTTGCCAGTCTGACCTGTCAAAAGACGGTTCCGATAGCCATCGTAGCGCGTTACAGCGCGTGACATATCGAATGTAACGCTGCCCGGTCGCTCTGCCCCGCAAATGGAAAATGGAAAATCTATTCTCAGATCCCAAACTGTCCCGACGCCCGAACCGGAGACGAAACGCTATCTCATTAGCATATAGAAAATAAACATTACAATAACCATCCCGTGCCGCCACGCTGTCACCATTTGACAACAGTTTCGTCCAGAGTGGTGGTACGCGGTGAAATGTGCGCTTTCCTCGGGGGTGTGTACTCACGCACGCACGTACACCGTGGGGTGGCTACACATGCATAGGTGGTTAGACCAAAGAAGATACGTGTGATAGTACCGAAAAAAACACACTGCACACAATAACAAATAAAGAAAAATAAAACGTCATAAGCATGGGGAAAACCATTTGCCGGGGGAAGGTCGGAAAATGTATCTCTCATCACCAAACTGTACATTGTCTGTCCCTGGGTGTGGAGAGCAGTTGACTGATGTTCATTGGACGTTTTCACTATCCATCAATATATAGTGCCATGACGTCAGGTAACACATGGACGGGATGACATACATATTACCGGACATTTCAATTTATGATTCGCTTACCCATGATCCCGATACACACGATTGCACCGAAAGCTTTAACACCAGGGTCTACACGGCTGTACATACATTAGTTCGGTTGTAATGGAATATAAACAAATGTCCACTTCTTCAACAACAAATTAGACAAACAGAACTAAAAACTTACTGCCGTGCAAATATTGCAAACCACTATTGATAGCGGTTTTGCGACACGCTTCGTCCATCTTTCACCACTGTGGAACTGTTTTGCAGCCCAAACAAGAAAACAAACAGAAATGTTAATGAAAACCACCCATAGACCTTAATTACATCCATTCCCCGAAATACATTGCTATTTCTTGGGAAAACACGGAACCGAACGAAACAAGCGCACCCTTAGTTAGGTTCGTTTCTGATGATCCTTTTTTTCGGTATGAGTTTTTTTTCTTGCTGTTCCAGCAAGCTTTTGTTTGCGCTAGCCTGTTGATGATTATGATGTTTATTAGCAGCGTGGGTCCAGCTTTTGTATTTTTTCTAAAGAAAAATGTGTCCGAAAACTTCATGCAATAGCTGACAAAAGATTGGAAATACAATGCCAAGCCCTCTTCCGGACGGTATGCTTAGGTATTTTTATTATTATTGAATTTCCATAGAACTTCAGCAAACCTGCGCCTCAAGAGTAGGTCAAAGGTAGTTCATAAAATAACGTCCATGATCAACGGCCAGAACGGTGAACGAAATATGCTATTTTCTGGTGATTAGATCACATATTTTCTGGGCATGGTTTGGTCAACGGTTCGAAGCCTTTAATTGGCACTCATAAACATTTAGCTGTGTCGTTTTTGTCTTCCCACTTTTAAAGACTTGTGCTGTTGTCTCTGGACTTATTAGGTGGTGTTCTATAATGTAAATCGCCAGTCCTGTATATTTGGATAATTGAATGATTTTTGCACAATAAAGGAAAGTCGTTACCATGAATATTTTAATTGCGCTTTTTTGTTTTCTGCATCATAACTATTTGAACTAATACACACTAATACAATAAAATATATTTTCATTTTAATTTTAAGTCCCACGCTTGTTCCAACAAACAAAGCGCGGTTATATTGAGCTGTTCGACCATCGATTTATGGAATCCATCTAAGCTGCGTTAACTCGTCAAAACAATATTCGAATGTGTTTGAAATACAGATACTTGTTAAGTGTGTTTACTATATCATAAAGAGGTGGCAACGGACCGGTTCTTAATTTGCTTGTTGTTTTAGGAACGCTGTAAAACCATTATTCCACTATTCTGAAGTACCTTGCTGCGCTCGTATGCTGATTGCCACGCAACATCGGTTGTATATGGTGAGCCGAACGTTGCACATTCACGCTGTAACGGTAGCAATAAAAGTTGAAAAAGTCAAACACCTCGGTAAATCCAACAACAAACAAATGCCGACAAAATCTCGCTATGGTCATCTCACAGCCCCGGCGTTCACTGGAGCTTTCAATTATTCCATACATAAACAGCTTCGCAAACACATTCCCCAACTCGCATGAAACACTGCCGAAACCCTTCGAAATGGGCCATTGGGGATGTTCCTAAACAAAACAAAAAAACAAAAACAAACTTCCACCGGTGAGAATATTGGATGTTTTTCATCTGCAAAGCACGGGTTAGACTTTGTTGCAGTTTCTGCTCATCTACGGCTGTGTTAATTTCCCTTCCTTTTTTTTGTACAACAAATGTTACTAGTCACTAGAAAAAAATTGTTAGCCAAAAGTAAATTAATGTTTCCAGTGCTCTGCATAGACTAATAAAAAAAAACAATAGTTGGATGTGGTGCACCTGCTTAACTTCAGGGTGATGCTTTTTTTACAGTCCCTTCTGTTCTGCAACATCTCTCCATTTGTACCGTTCAAACGAATGAAAGGCTTATTGAAGATTTGTCAACTATTGTTAATTTTATTTTTCTCTTATACCTTATATTACAGCATTTCTCTTTCCTTCTTGATGCAACGTTTTCAAAACAAAGTAAAAGTTGGGTAAAAGAAAAACAAAAAAATGTTACATTAATTATGTTAATTAAACTGGTATAATAGTGAACTGATACAAGTTTGTCACAGCCTTACCTGATGTTAACAGAATGTCAAGCTTCTCGTTAGTGTTTTTAGCAAAGTTCAACGGTACGGTTCTATGTGGCAATAAAAACCAGACAATACTCGTGATAAGCCGAGGAAAGTGTGTTCCCCAAGCGTCTGACATAAATTATGATTTATTGGTTCGAATTTCGGTCACTGCGAAACGGTCTGGTTCTTTGTGCCGCGCGACTACTGGACGCTCTTTATGTCCTCTTAAAATCATCATCGGAATCATCGGAAAATGCGCCTTTTGTGCTATGGCACACAAGTGGGAAGTTACAATAACTATGACAAATTGATAGGGAAAAAAACATGTTGCCAAGAATATGCACTTACTATCACTTACATTTTCATAGCTTCACTTGGGAAAGGAACGCTCGGTGGTACACATTCAGATTGGGCCTGTTCTCTTATGGATTTATCTTTGTGCATTGTGTTTTTCGTATCAACCTTCGTTCATTCTTCAATTTCATTGCCCCCCAAAGTTTACATTCGCCAAGTGTCGCCATTACGTAGGTTCAGATTCCACGCGGGCACCGACAATGCACAAAGTTCTTGAAAACTTCCATTATGCTGTGGGCACCATCCTCACCATCCACGAGAAACATTCGTGCCAAAGTGCAAACCCATCGCTTTCCCAATATTGCAAAAACAGGGTGCAGAAAGTGAGTACAACTACTGCTTGGCGTTTGAAGCCACACCTTAAAGAGCTTGTCGAGCATATCGTTGGGCTGATCTGAAGAACATCGTTTCGTTTGTTTTCCGTTCGTACAAAACGAATTGGTTGCCACTATGATGGAAGCTGCAAACATCATCATAGAACGTGTCACTATCTTTCGAACAGTCCCATCTGTCTCCGTTGCTGCGTTCCGTACAAGTTTGGTGCGCCTATCGCTCTTCGCCATTTGTTATTGTTTTTTTTTCTCGATTCACCAAACAACCACTGGCAGGCTCGAGAGCCCATAAAGTAGATGTAACAACATAAGGAGTTCATGTTGAATATATTTTCTTCTGAGCCATATTTCATCTTTTTTGTTGTTTTGTGCCCTGTACTGTTCGGAGCTTACTGGAGCAGTTTTGGTTTGCTTCCAAGCACGTAGCGGCAATAAAAAAAATAGTTTGTAGTGCAAGCAAAGAACCACAACAGCTAACGACTTTAGTAATAGCGTAATATAGTGTCATTTTTTTGTCCATTTCGGCCAGGCAAAGGCAAATTTCCATACAATGTTTTCTCTTTAAATGTCGATAAATAAAAATCGCTTCCGACCATAAAAGGTGGTTCTCTATGTACGTGGTGCCAATGTTATTTAACTGATGTTTAAATCGCATTACACTAAGTGTTTGCTTTAAAGAAGTGAAACACATAAATACGCATTAGCAAAACCTCATTTTGCAATAGGCAGAATGTGCTGCTTCATTTCGCAAATGGACGAAACACACTTATCCGTGCCATTTCTGCCGAATAGCATCCGATTTGAAGAGCCCGAAATTCCAAACCCTTTACAAATGACGGTCATTTGTACATGCAGCCAGTGCTCACTTGTCTTTATGCTTCACACGCAAACGACACTCCCGTAGCACTTACTGTGGTGACCCCAAAACAGCGAACGTAGCCAGCATTCGGTCACGCCGGTAGCAAAACCGGATTCGGAGCGAAAGTACGAAACAAACTTTAAATTTTCCATATGTTACCGAATGAGTCGAGCACTAACTTTACCAGCTGAGGCGGGATCACACTTGCACCATCTAGAAAGGCGCGAAGTGTAAGGAAGAAGGTGCTGGAGCACGTGCTAAAAGCTTTCGTTGGTAGTGGTACGTTCCGTGTGATGGTGGCCAGTGCAAACGGGAGTTTCTCTAAAATCACCAGAACCAATGGCGGCGGCTCTGGTGTCCCCCGTTGCACTTACGTCAGATGCAGGGAACACTGGTGCAGCAACTACCCCATACAGTACGTCCAGACTTCACGACCATATCCCTATCCGGAGCCATTTTCCGCCCCAAAAACTATTTCGTAAGAAACAACGGGTAAGAAATTGGGTCACGCTATGTTTACGTTGGGACGGTACGGAAACAATTTTACGATTATTACCGCTAGCGCTGCGCACGAACGAGTTCCATCGGACGGACTCGGTGCTGCACACATTTCAAGTGCATCTTCACGGGTCACTCGGGTATCTGGCGCTTACTCTTGGTGTCGCCGACCAGCTGGTTTCATCACGTTTACTCGCCACCGACTACACACTCTAGGGGGGAGCGAAGAATTTGGATTAAAGAAAAGAATTCTTTCCAGCACAGGTGTAAACCATGCCAGCATCTATTACATACGCACACAAAAATACAAAGAAAGGCATGCTAGCATGTCTTCCCTGAGCATGAAACGTTGCACGCGGAATGTGCCTTTGGTATTTGGCAGAAAGCAGCACGCGTCACTCACAGCAGCATTCACCGGAGCACATCTTAAAAGGTAAAATCGGTCTGTGATATTCTTTTCAACTTTTCAGCAGCATGCCCATCTTAGCCCACCTTGCCACTAAGCAAGAAGACAGAAAAAATGCAAATGGAACCCGGTCGGACAAGATGAAGAACAACGGAAAAGAAAAAGCACAAGGTCTGAGCTTGTACGCGTGTGTACGGGTGTGTGTGTGTGATGAAAATCTAAACAATTCCACACCCATAGCACCTTTGCATGTTGCCTTTGAGATTTGTGATCGTTAGTGAAAGAGCCAAACAACGTTGGACATCTTTCACATCAAGCTGATGGAGCCGCCTGGTAGTTGATGATTTTTTAACGAAGCGAGCGAAAGCTTTCACCTTGGGTTCGTGGTTAACACATTATTTTGTTATTTTGAAGAGCAAAACAAATAATTTGTGCTACATGGTGAGCAGACTATGGATGAAATATAATATTTCCAACATAAACTATTATTTTAGATTTAAAAAAACACGCGCATTTCCGAGTATTCCATACGTATTTTATGGCGATAGACCGTTTTTCGTAGGAATATACTACGCAAAAAACATGATAAACAAAAAAGGAGAAATGAAATATCATTCTCTATGCTAAATGCACGGGATACTCGGTAAAGCTGGTTGTTAGAAATGCTGAAAGTTATTATTTTTGCATAAAAAACCCCAAAATAAAAAGTTCTGGGCTACTGAAAATTTCTGGTCGATACAATCAATTAAAAAGTTTGAGTTTAAAGTTAGGAAAATACTCAGATATCCTGTTGTTCAATTGACGCCTATGCATAACCGCCTATTGAAAGAAGGATTTAAAATCTTCTGTATAAGCAAAATTTACAATAAACTGACATTTTGCTTACTTTTGAAGTTGTTAATATTGAACAATGAAGTACTTTTTTGCATGATGGCCAGGACATATTAGATTTATTTTACCACGTAGGAAAACAATGTAGTACATCATATTTTGAAATTTAAGCTTTTGGTTTAAATATTGAAAATCGGATGTTTTACCAATCATCATGGAGACGCCTAGTAGTTTTTGTACAAATAGAAAATAATATGTTCGGTTTTACTTAAAGTTTTTTTCGGTACAAAAAGCCATCACGACCACCTGGAGCGTTCAAGTGGACTACTACGGACGATGCGCGTTACTAGGTCTTGAGTCGCTGAAACAACGCAACTGTAACGCGCAAAGACTTTTCATCGCAGGACTACTTGACAATCGTATCGACTCGCCGGTGCTGCTGTCGGCAATCAACATTTACGCCCCGGCCAGATCGCTCCGTGCTAGATCACTTCTTGACATAGCGGAATGTCGTACGCGTTTTGGTGCGTCAGATCCGTTTCTTATTATGTGCCTTGAATTCAACGCTGTTTGTGATCGTTTTGAACCGGACTTGTCGCGATCCGTGTTCCTAAATCGTATACGTGAAGCGCGCCCAATTACCTGTTAAGTGTAAGAAAATGTATGACCACGCTTCAAGGGGGCCACATACGGTCCGTTGAATTTAATAAACAAAATAACAAATAACAAATAACGACAACTGCAGGTTCTACAGTATCAGCCATACAGTTCATCCCTTACACCGAAAGACTGCCATCAATTAAGCCTTCTGACCACCGTACGAGAGGTTTCATTTTGGACAATGAAGAGGGCTTGAGAAACAAGCACAATTCATTTTTATCTCAATAATAGATTACACTTCAAATGAAAGGGTCTTGGATAAGGAGAAGAAAATGTTTCTAAATTTATGTGCCATGCTTGCTAGAAAAATGTTAAGGATAAGTTTTTGAATTATAAGCAAAAAAAAATTATTTGTATTACATCATTCGATTAGAATGGGATTTTAATACGGGTCTTTACGTTCGAATGAATGGAGCCGCTACAGCGTAAACCTCCGGATCCACCCATTTCATAGATAAAGGAAAGGTTAATCGGGTGTGTGACTTCTTTGGGGTGGTCGAGGAAATAAGCGGCGCCGGTCCCATACGGCAGGACCGAGGTTCAAATCCCATCTGGACCGTTCCCCCGTAGTGAGGACTGACTATCCAACTCCGTGGTATTAATAAGTCTCGTAAGCCAGAAATGGCAGGCATGACCGAGTAAGTCGTTAGGCCAAAGAAGAAGAAGAAGACTTCTTTAAAATTTCTATGATATTTTGACATACCAGACAAGAAAGACACTTGATTATACACATTTTTAATCGATTAAGTATTTTACCATAGAATAAATATTCAAAGATAAGATAAAACATCTAAAACAGCAACAGTGAGAAATGTATTAATGTTCGTCACTTTACATAATTTCATGTAGACCGTTTATTTTGCTTTACAGATCATGAAGTTTTAAGCAACTCAAATAGGTGCTCATAAAACACATTTAATATCCATCCCTACATTTCGCTTCCAACGAGACCAAAGCGCACCGAGCACCGTACCTGTGCTAATATCCATATCCGTAGCGCTCAATCAACTCAACATAATGCATAAAGATTATCACTCGCAAATCTTTGACGATCTTCATCTACGACAAAGGCAAGCTTGCTTGCCTACTGCCACAGTCGACCACCCAAAATTGCTCACTTATTTTTAAGCCACCGGCTGCCTCTTTCGGCCACAATATGACACACCACAACCATGTACACGTGCTGAGATGTGCGTACGACGACACACCTGTAGCAGCAGTAGCGCCAGCTTGTACTTGCCATTGTCTGTGCCTGCGTGAGTGTATGTTTCTCCAACACTGTACCTTCGCTTTCCGTGGCGAACGGATTTCACCGATTTATGGCTGCCTAATGGCGATGACAACCGGTATCCGGTAAGGAAGAAGGGTAAGGAAGAAGGGTAGGGAAGGAGTGTGGGAAGGTGGGGTGTAAATGGTTAGGGGACGGTTACCTCCCGGATGGCTTTTATAACTTTTCCGTCGAAGTATTCTTATCGATCAAATTGGAAATCGTGGCAGCCACACTACCATCACCGACGAGAGTCTGTCGCTCCGAGTGTGGCCGGGTTTGGCATAACAAAAGGACTTTTGGAATGTTAACGCGCGCCAGCGAGGATATTGTGACTTTCGCCGAAGGCTGCGTAGCAACGCAGTATGCCTGCCGTTGCGAAAATATCTTTTACCGATTCACTCCCAAGAAGCACTGCCGCTTCCCGTGTACTCTCCCCGCTTCGGAAGTCACTTTGTTTAGAGGTCTCGGAACATCCTGCAGCCTCATTCCCCGCGGCCACATACACACACACGCACACAGACATATTTTCTTCACCCGGACATTCAAGCTCGTATCGTTTCGATTTAATTTCGCGTTTTCTTCTCGCTGATACCGATTGCAAATTGGAATTTCTGCCGATATGATACGGCAGCCAGCGCCAAGTTTTGGAAGTGAGCGGGAAAACTGGCTTCCCAGTGTCGTTGGGTCCTCCCTTCTCGATTACTTCTAACGATCGTTCCCCTTGCCCCCGCTCCCCATCAGCCGGAAAAACTCCAGGGAAAGCACCACCCATGCAGCGAACCGTGAAGCACGATCACAAACGATTAGGCGCGCAGACTTGGCAGAAAAATATGCTGCTATCGTTAAAAACTCATAAATTTTCCATCGCCGGCACACATCGTAAATATTTTGCAAGAATACTCCCGTGATGGCTATTTATGTGTGTTATTGCGCTTGTTGTTGTTGTTTTTTTCGTTCCTTCCTTCCGCTTCTTTTCCCCTGTTCCTTAACCCACCGTTTCCCACTGCTGCAACACTTACTGTTGGGGTGTTCGTTGCCTTTTCACTTTCCACACGCATTACTTGCGCTTTTCTATCTCGCGCACTCTTCCTCGGAGGTGCATTTACATCCGAACTGCATCCCCACGGTTCGTTTAGTGTTTATTTTTATTCCTGCGGTGCCACGGTTCGCACGGCCAACGATCACGAAATGGCCGTTACAGACGATGGAAGCCGGCAACCAGTGACCCGGTGCCCGGTGGCAACATCACAACACTCGCTCGTGGCGTAGGTGGCGGACGAATGGTGTGTTCGCGTTGCAGCTGCAGCGCACTTGCTAATTATCTCTTCATTTTCCGTTCACAACATATACGCACAGATGGGGCGAAGGAAAAATAACGTAAACGACCCAACACCACATGTATCTTCCAGTGCACAGATGAACACATATATACACACACAAAACCACACATGCTGCGCGCAACGATCCCGACGGGACCTTCGATAACGGTCAATTACCGTACATTGTGTGTGCGGTTACGGGAAGAAACCGGGTGCACCTTACGCGGACGGAATGATACAGTGTTTTGTTTTCTGCGTTGCACCAAACACTGCCTGCACCGGTAGTAGTGGTCAGCATGCACCACACATTCCTCTAGCTGCTGTTATACTGGAATGCGAAACGCCTCCCTGACGGCCGTTGGAACTTTAATGCCAGCGCACGATAGACGGAAGCACCACCGCCGTGTGTTACATTCACGTAATCGAAAATTCCGCTTCCAATTCCGATTCAATACACTAACCGAGCACTATCTTTATCGGTTGCCTCTACTGGCTAGTACACCGTTTCACAATCATCCGGAAAGAATGCACTCGGCAACGCCATGCGAATATGCAGCACGTTCAGTTTGTTCGAATATTCACTCAGATGGTGGAGCGTTCGGTACCATTGCGTGCAACGAACTTGGACGCACGCCTCAACTGGTTGGAATCGAACGCAAAAGCAGCTTGGTGCTGGTGGAACCGGTTCCGTTGACAATGGGAAAACGACTGCCCGTACTGAATGTTATATCTGCCACCCAATTTCCACTACGGCACTCAAATGGAGCGAACGTGCACGAGTGATTCTGAGTGCCCCATCGTGCACGTTCAAATAGACACGCGAATCAATCGCAGATTTGAAACGCCCGTAGGAAATATGCTTGAAACAAAACCTGTAATTTGTGTAAAGTATGTTAAGATCGTGGTTTAAGTTGATTATGTTCGGTGTTTTAAAAATTATTCCTTTACAATTGCTGGAAAAATAAAACCATCGTGACACTCATTTTCACGAACGTACACGAGTTTATGGTGAGTGTCTTCGGATACAATTTGCTGAGCCGTACTCACGCTTCACTTTCAAACGTTGATCCCGAATATTAAGATCTAAATGGATCAATCGTAAGACGGAAGAAAACCTTTTTAGTACCAAATTCGAGATTCTCAAGGTGTTTAAGAATTCTTACGACAATTAAATAGTTCACGGATAAAAAAGCAGCCATTGAGGCAAATATTTATAATTCAATAATGATAATGATATTAATTCTATACATAAAATATAGATGGTATTAAGCTATAAACGGCGCAGAAGATAATCGATCATGTGTTTTCTATTCGCCTTAAGAAAATTTATTAAACGAAAAAATACAAGATAAATTGTAAAAAGCATCAATTATAATGCAACCAATTTGATGTAATAAACCATAGAAGAAGTTATTTTGTTTTTCCTGCATTTCATAAATATGTAATAAAAAACATGGATGAAGATTTGTTTGAAATCAAAACATATATTCCCTTTAATAATAATCCTCTTCTATGGCGCTAAAACATCAAGCTGTCTTGGTTTGCCATTCTGGCTTTCGTGCCTTGAGCTTACCCGCAACAAGATAGTCAGTTGTGCGAACGTTCCGGATGGAATTGGATCCCCGGATCTGCCATAAAAAGATCGGCTATTACTGGATCTCCAAGCCGCTCCAGCGATTAATGCACCGTTTCAAATTGTTTGAAAGGGCCTGAAAGTTTGAAACTTGTAGCTTCCTAATGTGCGTTATCATAGATTGATTATTCTGTTAAGTTGTTCTAGATTGAGTGATTTGTCATTCAAATGTTATGACTTTGAGCAATAACCTATTGTGTCAATTCAAATACAAAAGTCGTGAAGCATAACATTTAAAACTAATTAAAACGATCGTTTGCAATATCTAACACCATTGAAAGACATATATAAATTAGAATCTGTTAATTTGTTCAACGTCTATCAATATTAATAGTAGCTTAGACTATTTGAAAATAATTTCTAACTTGTATTAGACGATACGGCATAAGCCGTCAAACAATTGAATAAATATAAAATATCAATATATGTAATGGTTAACAAAAATTCGTAGCATATATTCGGTATAAAAGATGTTCCTTTTGTATAGACTTGACTTTATTCAGATAACACATACTACGTACGTATCAGTTTAATAATGGTAATATTTAAGAAAAATCGTAAAACAGAGACTAATTTAAACTGTTTTGTTAACATACAAAACTTCCAATGCAATTGTTCTGTTTTTTATAACGTTGCGTAACGACGTGCCTGATAGTTGATTCTAAATGTTGATGTAGAATCCTAACGTATTTGTTTTTGGAATTGTGTCATTCGGATCTCTCATTGAATAACCATCCCCCTTTCATTCAACATACGCACACAACAGAGCCACCGAACCGAGAAGATAACGGCGCCGGTCTTAAACGGCAGGACCGGGCTTCAAATCCTATCCGGACTGTTCCCCCGTAGCGAGGACTGACTATCCAACTGTGGTGTAAGTCACCCTGCATTTAATTATACCAATAACTAAGTATAACTTCAATTTAAAGTAACTAAGATAGTGTAAGTGTAAAATTAGTTGTTAAATAAGCGCACCGTACCACAATAAGTTCTCTTTTGCTCACCACCATCCATCCTGGCAATACGTATATACAATATACAAACGTTCTTAATTCATAACACAACTTCTTCTTCTTTGGCCTAACGACCTACTCGGTCATGCCTGCCATTTCTGGCTTACTAGACTTATTGATACCACGTAGTTGGATAGTCAGTCCTCACTACGGGGGAACGGTCCAGATGGGAATTGAACCCCGGTCCTGCCGTATGAGACCGGCGCCGCTTTTCTCCTCGGCCATCGGACCGCCCCTCATAACACAACTACGTGATATCAATAAGTCTAGTTAGCCAATGCAGGACAGATCGTTACACCAAAGGAGGAGTAATTAATTATAGTTTTGTGTTTCATATATTTCAAAATTTGAAGTTCACATTCTAGTAACAAAATTATTTCCTTTCTCCTCACCTGATATTATGGTACCCTCACGTTTTGAGAGCAACAGGTTTGAATATTATGAAATGTTCAGCATCATAACATAACGCATCGGCGATCATAGTGTTTGTAAGTTCGACAGAATAAAGTTCCTTTATCAACATCGATCATAGAAATTGTACAATTCAAAACGATAGGTAAGCGTTACTGTGGTTCTTCCAAAGTTTTTACATCGACAGGCACAATCTTAAGGACTGGACACCGATTCTGATGAAGCAGAAAAGATTTGCAAATACCGGTTTCTTCTACTGTGCCTGATGTTGAAATCGGGTTCGACAACAAGGTTTTATAGTTATCTAATGCTTTGAGCTGGTCTTCGTAATACTTTTGTATACCTTCTTCTAATACCTGAAACGAGCCATAACTGGTAAATTGTGCCTCACGTTTCGACAAAATAAACCCATTGATGAAACACATTCTAACTTCAAGCAACTGTTGATCGGAAAGTGTTGGGGCAGTTGACGGCGGTACATAGTCTTCTTTACGATGCAATGTTAGGAGGTGCTCAAACAGTATTTTTGCTTCCTTAAAACTTGCGTTACAATGATCGCAATCGAATTTTAAAATATGCTTTGCTACATGCATGCCCATACTCAGTTCGTCTTCGCACTTATCAGAACATGTACCACAAATGTATTTTATTATTTTGACCTCATCATTGATTGGCACATTGAGTTTCTTTCCTAGAGATACTGCCCATTGAATGAATGCATCGTCAATGTGATCAAATGGCGTTAAATAATTCTTGCAAGTTGTATGGTACTGTAGGAAATGATTGCTGAATTCCTTCTCATTTCCAGATCCGTTGAGATATGCACAAAGACCGCATTTGAAGGCGTTCCAATAGTCAAGACATATGAATGTTTTCCCTTCATGTTTTTTATCATGATGCATCCTGAGCGCTGAACATGTATCTTGCTTATCGCAGTAAAAGCAACGTGCAATACTCAACAACCGAAATCCAGTAAAGGATCCTACCACTTGGCTGGGTTCAGTGTTCGGATCACACAGGAAATTTTTGCTCATAGTACCATGCACGATTCGAGAATGCATGTGCAATGACTTATAGTGTTCAAAACTATTGTCACAAAAAATGCAACCATATTTAGTACAATCATTCCAGCGACATGTGACATCTTTTTTTACAGCAACTCGCTTAGATGCACGGCGTTCCATTGACAAACCATTCATTACCGTGCTTGGGGACAAGCTTTGTTGTAGTTCTTGTTCTGTGGCTATTGTCTCATCTTTCTGGTGAGCAGCATTGTTCAGCACTTCGTGGGTTTCTGCTAACGCAGGAGAAGTATTTTCAATGGGAGCAACAACCGAACTATCGATGTATGATGGTTGATTACTCTCTGCTAAACCATTTTCATCGGTACTCTTGCACGCAGATACACTGTTCGTGGTTACAGTGCTGTTTTCAATTTTCACTATCGCATTAATGTGCTCATGGATATCGTTACTGTCCATTTTGGAATAATTATGTTCATTTGACACCGACCAAGTACGCATTACGGTGTGATCGTTGCTTTCTTCCTCCTCGTTTCCAAATTCTGCCAGTCTATCTTCTTCATTTTCCCCATGATCACTTGATGAAGGTATTGAAAATGACTCTATGACATTATCTATGATTTGTACATCACTAGAATCATCAGAATCCGTGTCTTCATTATTAGATGAGTTCTCTATTTCTGTTTCGTGATACATTTCTATCATTACCACGTCCTGGTTTGGATGATTTTGCTTGAAATGTGTAATGCTATCCTCTTTGGTTAATGTTCGATAGTTGCACAATGAACACATGAAACGTTCTCCTGGCAGATCATGAACATTTTGCATGTGTTCCATGATAGTTTGTCTGAAGGGCGATTTCAGTTGGCACACATTGCATTCCCACTGATCCGCTGCTTCACGTAACACATTGATCTCGCATTTAGCAGAATGCAACGATGTTTTAATATGCGTTGCTACATTTTCAAACAAATAGTGGTAGTATGGACAGACACCACATCCGTACAAATTTTCACCATGAAAGTAAAGGTGCTCGAAAATTGCTTCAGGATTTTTGGTCCAATTCTTGTAAATTTTGTTGCAATGCGCGCATAGGTAAAAATTACGGTTCTTGTTTGGACATTCTTCTATAAGGTGATTTTGAAATGCTAGTTTACTAGTTTCAACGGTTTGGCACAGTCCACATTTATACAATAGGCTGAAGTGAGATTGTTTTGGATATCGCCTGTAGTTTGTCGCATCCGTTACAGTAACATTTCGATTTGTCGGTACTGACGGTACCATTGTTTTGTTTGTGGAATTATTTTTTCGTGCGATTTCTTCCCCGAGACTCATGGTGTCTCGCATGTATTTCAGCTTTTCATCCATTGTAATTGCGCCCGGCATTACGACAATAATGTCAGAAAGTAAATCTCTTCTTATGGGATGTGCAAAGGATAGCTGTACCGAAGTGCAGCCGTGTTCTACGTTCATGTGTGTGACGACAGTTGGTAGAAGAAAATGTTTGTAGCAACACTGGAAACAAACATACTGGTTAAGACTATGTACCGACAGATGATACAGATAATTACTTATGTTGTTTACTTGAAGCGCACAGTGGGTACATACTATTGCTAATTGAGTTTCTATTGATATTACACCATGACTATTTTTCATGTGTTTAAATAATTGATCATGATTATCAAAACGAAGTGTGCAAGCGCTTATACCGCATACATTGATATCGCGTGGTTTGAATGTTGTTTTACTCAAGCATAAGCACAATTGGCGATAATATGCGTCAATATTAGAGCGAAACTCTGTCAACCGGAAGCCTATTGGGCTTGCTTTGCTTCCTCTCTTAGTTACATTGACGTGATGTGATCTTTCAGAAGCAGATTGTTCGTGTTCTACTGAGTTTCGCACATGTTCCATAAGATCAGAACATTCAGAGCTGTTGTCGGCTGAATTGGCCGCCATACTAAACGCATTGGAGGGCATAGCCCCACTAAGAGCCGCAAATGTTTTGCACTTTATGCTAGTACTATCCCCAGAATTTGTAACAGTTTCTGGCAAAATGGTTTTAATGAAACATTGTGTTTCACCAACCTCACGAGTATTTGACACATTACTAGATGGTGATAATGGTCTTGCGTTAGATTGCATTGCGTGTGTTGAAGTTTTCGTCAAGGTAATATTGGAGTTTTCATATAGTTTTAGCACAGTAGGATCTAACCTGGCTCGTTTAACCCTGTCCACTAAAGCCGAATCTGCAGCTCGTTTCACGAAAACTTTACTGTTAGGACCAATGCGTATTTCTTCGTTGCAAAAAGACAATTTTGTAAAGCCTGATGTTCTCGGTAATGTTTGTTTTGCAGCCAAGATTTTCCCATTACCATCAACATTAATTCCGCCTTGAACATTAACAATTTTTGGAATCTGCATTTTTTCACCGGAGGCTTGTTTTTCAGCAATGCTTGCTTTAGAGATTTTATCATTTATGGTAATGGTTGTTTTTGGAACTGCATTCAAAGATTTCAAATATTCAGCGGGAACCATTTCTCTTAAATCTAGTAAATATTTTTTTTGCGGCAGATGTGCATCCTGCAAAACAAAAAAGAAAACGTAAAAAAGTTAGGAAATCAATTTCATACGGAACATGTTGTTTCTGCATACCGTTATTTCGCGCCTTTTGGAACAAAACATTGGTTTACTTGAATGCACATTGCCTAGATGTCTTTGCATCATTTGTTTGATGTTGCAGGCGTAGTCGCAATAAAGACATTCATACGTTCCTATGTAATGAGTTAGCAAATGTGCAGCTGCATTATCCTTCATGATTTCCTTTCGACACCAGCAACATGATACAGATGTTCCATAATGCAACGTCTTTATATGTTGTATGTAAGCTGATATGGCAAGAAATTGTTGTTGACACACTATCGCAAGAAATCAGAAACACTTATTGGCGTTGATCATTACTGGTTGTTTAATACACATTTAATGTTCCATACATACCGGTACATTTCAAGACCTTTTGCCGAACTTTTCCTCTAACAGCCGCGCCCATATAATCCATTTTTGGTATTTCATGATGTTTTGTTAGCTCAAAGATAGATTTTCCAGCGCATCGGTCTTCTTTATGATATATTTTTTGGTGATTCAAAACGTTTGCAGCGTCCAGTGAGCGATAAAAACAATAACTGCATTGATATCGGCACTGTCCGTGTTCTACTTTAATGTGCGCGATTAGCTCATGTATCTCATTGAACGAAGCAACACAATAAGCACATTTTAAAATGTCTAGCGAATCTTCGTGTCCATGTAGATGGGATGTCATGGCACTGGTATTGTTCGTATTGAAGCTGCAATAACTTCCCATACACTTGTAGAGATTGTTCAGAGACTCTTCGTCGAGCATTGGACTGCACCAATCCCAACATTTCGTTAACGGTTCTTTAGTCCAAGGTTTCAGTATATTTTTAACGGGTAAGGTATTTTCCGTGGACTGTAGCTGTTCCATGTTTAGTTTTCAACTTCGTTTCTGAAAAAAAACAAAAGAAATTTTGTGTTGCTTTAGTAAACATTACTCATTTTTCAATTTTTTTATGTAGTTGTCATTTAATTTATCTATTTATTAATTTATTTATTTACATATTTAATGAATAACCCATTCACTAATTATGTTATTAATTCATTCTTCAATCTATTTATGTATTTTTTTTCTTTAAGTTGTTTGATTATTAGTTCAGTTTTTTGTTCGCGTATGATGGACATATCCGTCTGACGAGTTAATCCATGTACTTATCCGACAAAAAAATGCTGTTTGCTAAAAAGTAATTATCAAATCATTAGCAGGTTAGTTTTTATATACATACCACAACATACGCGGTCAATGACATCGAACAATTCCAAGCAATAAACCGTCAACAAAGTGTTAACCGGATCAACCTAGGAGCGGATGGAGCGGCCGCTCGGAGCCTCGCCGATTAAGACCCCCCCCCCCCCCCTTGTCAGGCTGTGTAACGAGTCAACCATACAGGGTCCTCCACTGCCATTCCGCTCGGGGTCCCCAAGGACTTCCACCACTGGTGTTAACACACCAGACAAAAAAGCCAGCATTTCTTCATTGGAACCATATATTTCAGTTTCAAATGGAATAAAAAAATAGGGGTTTTACCTATATTTTGTTGTCCATCATGCGGATTGTTCCTCGGCCGTTAAATGCTTGGCATCTGGAATCCAAATACGACGTATACAAAGACTTCAAAACTGGACCATGCGTATTAGTTTCGGATGTAACAGGTATATGTAAGCTCCGGTTTATAACCACCGGAAAAAAACTGAATCTTTTAAATAAACATAAATAAGCTTTACGCTACGTCTATACGATCAGAAAGAACAACATTTTACTGAGGAAGATTCACGATACTTATTTGAGTAGGCTGTACATTATGCCAGCAACAGTGCTACGGTCAACAACATTTCACCGACACTTATTAACGGTTATTACTAACACGATACAAACATTTGCTGTTCAATACAACCACTTTATGAAGGAAGGAAGAACAGCGTAGTCTATCCTGCCCACTGGAGAACGCACAGTAAATAATTTGTTGCTGGTCCTGCTGTTTGAGAGACAAGTGCCGATACCACCACAAATAATATACAAAAGATTCCTGTTCAGGGACAAGCCAAGGGACAAAGGCCATACATTAAAGTAAGTAGCAATTAGTTATACTGCTACTCCTTATAACAGTATGCAGGCTAAGTCCAATTCACAACAGAATATAACTCAAAACGCACCATTTTTGTTACCTTATTACCATGAATCGAATTCATCCGAAAATTGCAGTTTCTTGTTAGCTGAGTTGATAGATGCAAGTAATATATTGCATCTGTCAACATGACAGCAATGAGTAAAAACAAACGGTATGTGTTCTAACCAAGGTGTATTTACAGTACGTCGATTATCCGGACAACTCGGGACCGGCCACATTCCGGTTAATCGATTTGTACGGATAACAAGACTCTTCAATTTGAACGATAAAATTCGCATTCAATTCATAAGAAAACCTATGAAACCACCGTAATTTGCTCAAAGTATTCTTTTATAATGATTAAATTAATTATTAAAATTCAAAATTAATTGAGATTAAATTTGATGTTTAAAATCGTCTACAACCTAATTTGACAAGAAGTGGGTAACAAATTATAACTTTTTCAAAATTAGGCATTCGCTACAAAACTAAAAAACAGTTGTATAAATGTCAACTTTACTCTCACGGATAAGGCGCCCGCCGGTTAGTCAAGCCCCGGATAATCGATATTCTACTGTATTTAGCAGGATAATTTTTATCACACTTGCTGTGTGCCATTTTACGGAAGACTTCTGATCAAATTTGTATGAAATTCGTACACGCCAACTCCCGTAGCGCAAGCAAAACCCAATTTCTCATTAAAAAATTGAAAATTGAAACCCATTGTAAAGTGAAAATTAAATCATTTTACGGGGTTACAAAAATCCCATAAAATTTGCATCGATTTAAAATCGTTTCAACTTTTTATAAAAGTGTTGATTCAAAGTTTTCCACGCGTTGGTTCACTTATTTCCGAAACCTGCCGAACTGTCGGCTGAGAGCAAATCTGACGATATAGCGAAACCTCTACAGGAAAACTTCAATATTTCTGAAAATAACGTTGCAAATCTTGTGAATCATAGTATTTTGAACGAAAATATCGCTTTTTATGTTTTTAAACCGTGCAAGATTTCATTAATTTAAACAATTTTGCGTTATTTGGCCCCGAATCCGAACGAGACCACTGGGTACGTGCAGTCGAGTGTAGAGCGCAATAAAGAGCAGACGTGAGCAACCGAATACAGAACCGTGTTTCTTAGGATATCACACTGCGGAAAATAGGTAGACTGCCGAAAACTTTTTCAGTTACCCTACGAGATATTAAACATTTTACAGTTTCTAGATTTTTGTTTTATGGATATCACCCGGAATATCCCTTTCACGGTTTGGAGGTGGAAATGTCTTCAAACCTATGTGATTTGCATTATATATTAAGTTTAGGTTTAAGTTTATAATTGTAAGCAATCCGCCCTGTCCGCTCCTCATAAATACAAAACAAGCTATTTATTTTCACTTTTTTAAAAACCCCTAAATATTCGTTACTTTGTCGAATTCAAGTTAGTTTTTTATTAAATTCGATTCAAATAATTTATTTTAAAACTCTTCTTTGTTTGAAATATCAATATGTGTTGGAATTGGGGAGGCTCGGGGAGCTATAGCAGTCAAAGAATCATTATCACGATAATCTGGTCTTTCACAGGGTGAGATAGTGGTATGGGCGCCGGCCTTTCACACGACGCACCGGGAACGAAATCTATGAGGGACGCTCCCCCGTAGCAGTGATGGACTATCTTGCTACGAGGTTAACTAAATGTAATTCTACATGGCCGTCATATGACAAAAAAATCGATTAAATAAAAAACAATAGATGGACAATAGGTATACACATTTTGGATTGAATAAAACATTCCTCAAGATTCATGTGTTACAATCATTATATACATTCATGTGTATTTCTTCAAGCGCTTGCACTTCGTTAGTTGAAATGAAATTTAGTGTAAAATTATACTAATACTAATTAAATTTGAAGTTTTAGATTTTGACATCTAAATAAGAAGTGATTTCTACTGTAATTTATTTTCAAACTAAGTGTAATGCTTATTTTGCGGTTTTGTCTCAAATTCGCAATAATGTAATTTTACCATTTGGCTTTGACTGTGGAGAAATGAATAAGATTGAAAACCACTGCACTGCTGACGGATGAAATGTCAAATCCTTCGAGTACATGAAAAAATGACAGACCTTGAATGACGTACCACAATTGAAGCCCCTAGCATAGTTGCCAATCACCTTCAAAACATTTAAGTTTCACACAGGAAATCAACTTTAGCAATTACACTCCACTATTATCTTACAATTAACCTTACCTTGAAGCACAAAACCACTCGATAACTTTAATTTGCAATAAAGTTACGCCGTATACTAGCGCGAACGGGAGCAGACACAAAGCGTGCACAGCTGTTTTTCACAATGATTGTGATGACAGCAAACGTCAGACAGACGACGCGCGTTGTGACACAATGAAAAGTTGAACTGAGTACTTTGAACGTTCGATTCGAGCTTGCAGTTATTCTTATTACGGTTTCGCATTTGAATAATCCTAGTTATTTTCCTAGAAGGATTTTTATTCAACTTTCTTCATAAATAATATCAAATTTTTGACTGATGCATTGTTGTCACAAAATTAATACACGTATAATCGATAACCACACGGTGTACGCGGTATCCATAACCAAGCAGTTGCGGTTAAAAAAGGCAAATGAAGGCAATCGTGAAAAGAAAAATCGTAACTGAAAGAAGCCTTTCTATGTAGGAATGAGTACAGAGCATGACAAGTAATTTCCAAAACTAAAATAGCTAAAATAATAATTGAATTAATTATGATCGGTACACTGTCAATATCACTACACAGATACAGTTTATTGTGCTTTATTTTCCATTATCTACATCCATCTCATAGCTTGAAGCCTGAATGTATTGCAACTACACCAAAGGTCAAATTTTCGAACTGAACGCTTTTAAAACCCGCGTTCTCAATCATTACTTTAAATTCGTTTTGTAAGGGAAACTTCCGGATGCTCTCTACTAGGTACTGGTAGGGTTGCCATTGGTTGGCCAATATTTGACCCATTGGAGGAATTACTTGGAAAGAATACTGATCATATGCCCTGAAAAGTATAATAATATAAATCAATACTGAGCCAATAATTTAACTATCTTTGCAGTGTTACCATTTCAGATATTCGTTGTTGACATGACTGAATTCAAGACACATGAATCGACCTCCTGGTTTAAGCACACGATAGGCTTCAGCAAGAACCTAAAACAAATGCAATAATTTTATCAACATCTAGCATTTCCATTAATAACAAGTTCGTAATACTTACTTTATCGATGTGAGTACAGTTTCTGATGCCAAAAGCAATTGTGTATACACTGAATGACGAATCGTCGAAAGGCAGTTTTTCGGCATCTGCGCAAATCCATTCTATCGTGTCGCCGGTTGTGGGTAGATTCAGTCTATTTTTTTAATTATACCGAGAGAAGATATTAGTTACAGTTTTTGAGAAATGAAACTAGGTTATATGCTGCGTACTTCTCCCAACGTTGTTGACCCACATCGAGCATATTTTGATTAATATCACAAACTGTGACATGACTTGGTTTTCGATCGCTTGATGGAAGTTTCTGTAAATATTTCATGTATCGAAACGATATATCTCCCGTTCCTCCAGCCATATCAAGCAGCCGAATTCCATTTCCGACCGGTGATAATCGTTCCATGAAGATATCTTTCCAGATTCGGTGAACACCCATCGACATAGCATCGTTCATCAAATCGTACGATGCGGCAACTTCCTCGAAGACTTTGTGCACTTTTTTCCATTTATCACTTTCTTTTACCGTTTGGAATCCAAAATGCGTTTCCGTTTCGTTGAGCTTTGAGTTGTCTTTGGTGTTAAGGTGCTCTACATTGCCGGAATAATGTGCCACTTGAAGCCTGCTCATTTGCCCATAGAGTGCAATTCTTCGTAGCAGCGACATTACGTAGATTTATTGTTTCCTGCCCTATGTTCACGGTATGTTTATATTTTGGTCACTGTCATCCGGCATAGCTTATGAAGGCGTGTCTATACGTATCATCATTATGTCAACTTGAAGTGTGACAGCTCCTCGCGCATTAATGCGAAAAACGCTTCAACAACGCTTAACCGTTTGTCAACAATCACATTTTTTATTTATGCATTTATATTTTAATATTTTTATTATTTTTATAGCTTAGTCTTACTTAGGCCTTTAATTAAAGTAATAATTGGATTTTGACAAGAAACCTAATAAGGCAGAAGGTGAAATTGAGGTTTGAATCGAATATGAGAAATACGGAGTTAAAATGACGAATTGTACACTCAAGGGCATGTTTGCATCCAACCGGAATGCGATGTTTCAGAACTAATATACAAAAATAACTATAACAAATATAAGAGGGAGTGTGCCGTATGATCTAGGATGAGAACACAACATAGGGACATTCAACACTGGGAATCTGGAATGGTTTCATACACTCACTCTAAAACCACCACTTTCAACCGAATTCGAATCCGAGGAAACTCCGATTTGAGAAATTGGATTGAGCCTTGAAATATTTTGAAATCCAATTATTTTATTCGAAAAGTGACGATGCAATGGGTTGATGATGTAACAACCTTCACATCCTCAGCAACACACAAATACCATACCATGGTAAAAGACCATACAGACTTGTTGCACGGTAAAACGATTTGGTTGATAATAAACAAAATATATCACAGCATTCCTCTAGTTCAGCTTTCGGCAAATGGCGACTCACGAGCTATTCATTTCAATGAGGGAAAAAATATCCCAAACTCAATTTCGTTTAATATTATCAGTTTTGGCTACAATCGAACCATATTGCTGGTCCAATTGATTCTTAGGAGTATTCTATTTTTTATTGAGATCAGTACAACTTGAAGCATATCTAAATCCGTTTTGGATAGACATCTCTATTAGCTTCGCCTCTCTTCGTAGTATATTTGTATTATTCAGGCCGTATAGTTTAACTAGCAATTAACTACTAACAGTAAACAACTAGCAGCATTAATTCACTAGCAGTTAAACAACTGGATACAAAATTCTAAACAATTATTCCTTACTAGAATTCATCTACACACAATCTAAGAGTTTGTGTGTCATAAACACCGCAAACTTCAATTATTTTTACACCAGTGTTAAATATGAATATTAAATAAGACACTGTGTGATACACGCGTCCATATACCGAGCCGGTGATTTAAAATGTCTCATATGTCCTTTCTTCAATTTCTTCTTATTGGCGTAAAGATATACTATATGGTCACGTTAGCCATTTCTAGCTACTAGACTTACTTGTGCCACGATGCCGGATAGTTGGTTCTTACTACGGCAGTGCGATTCTGACGGGATTTTGGACGCCTCAAACACTGCTCCTCTGGGACGTCTCAGAAGCATTTGTAGAATTTAGCAGTAGCAGTACAATTCTTATGATCCTCAAAAGTCTGTCTTGCTCTTGATCATGTTTTGAATGCTCAATTAGAATACAGTCTTCTCCCGAGTTACGCAAACGATGCGTTTTTGAGAAATTTGCGTTAGTCGAATATCATTTGACTCGTTTTTTTATACTGTGTTTTTTTAGAGATCGGATGTTGATATTCCACGTTTGTGTTGATAATTTAAAAATAATATTGACAATTTCAACATATAACAGTAATAAAATGAAAACACTTTAAATTTTTTATTCAAAACTCACTTTTTTATTCATCAAATAAAACGATTTTGTGGGGAGTTTCGAAAAGAGACAATTATAATCTTGAAATCTATATAAAAAAATCTATAAACCGTTAAATTTTCAAATCCCCGTAACTCGAAGCCGAAAAGTATTGTTTTAGCCTCTTTTTAAGATATGCGGGCTAACATATGGCCAGTTGTTACATTCGTTTACTGTTCATGTTCAGTTTAGAATAAATGGCGTTGAAATTGTAGTATCGTGGTGTTGAATTAACCCTACTTACTGTGATAGTTGCATTTTTTCTCGACTATCTCCCGTGATCATCCACATTTCCACGCTCCTTACATCCTAGTTTCCTAAGGGTTTAGAAATTGGGTGTAGCATTGCAGGCGGTTCCATGTAAGTTTAGTACATTTAAATAAAACTAAATAAAACTCTAACAAGCGATGATTTTTTTAGAAGTTAGTTGATAATCGATTACGTTTCATTTCAAAAAACAACAACTTCTACTTTGTACACTTTTCTAGAGAAGACCAATTCTCTAAGCTTTCTAGCTTTCTTCGAAGCATCACAATGGAAAGCGCTTTTCCAAGCGTTGCGTAGAGTTGTAATGCGCAAGCGGAGCTTTCCATTGCCTTATAAAAGTACACCATACGTTCCTGAACACGGCGTCCTAAATTCCCACCAAAAAGCTTTTTTTGTTTATCGAATTTCCTCGTTCGTCCTTCAAACGCGTGGAAAACGTTCCAAAGGCTGGCTAGCAGACTGGCTGGTATCAAGTGTTTTCGTTTTCCACAGACATCTCCAGGGAAGAGAATGCTCGAGAGTGACGCTGCCTACCGAGAAGAGGTTCTCGGATACGGGAGCGAGAGAAAAATCTGTATTTAGTGGCAACTGAGCGTCCCGTGTTCTGGTTATGCGTTAAATGTAGCACAGCTAGTCGGCCAGAATATTCGTCGCGAGTAGTCGTAGTGCTAAATTGCGTGCAGTTTCAGTACAAAATTTAGTGTTTTTTTTATCGTGCATGCAACAATCGGGTGCTTTAAGTGTGTAGTGAAACTAGGCCTAGAGCCATTTTAGCTGCCTAACGAGGTACGAGTTTCTATACGCAAAGGATTGTGCTGAACAAGACGATAACAACGTATTGTAGGAGCATAACTACAGGTACGAAAAAGCAGAGGCTAAATCGACGAAGCAGCCAGTCAGTGCTTTCCTGCAATCCTGCCGATTCTGATTTGTGTTGAGAGGTGAGAGCGCTGACACGCGATGATGTTCAATCGGATAAGAAAATTGATTTTTGTAATTGAATGAATGAGTATTGGACCAAAAATAGACTATGCCTGGGATGTTTGGCTCAAAAATTAATACACAGCCCGTGACAAAGCGTAATGTTCCCGGTTCGTCAAGAGAGAAGCAGTTTGCAAATGATAGCAGAGATAAGCAAGCACAGGAGCATTCAAGTGGTAGATAATCTGGCGCACTTACGGCGTAGAGGTGGTCTGTTGTGCACAAACCGTTTCTCACACGCTGCAACCCGTGTTGGCTACGCGCATCATCAAGTGCATCGTACTCGCACGATTCATGCCAGCAGAAAGCGACATGAAACGGGGCGCGCGGAAATAATAGTAGCGGTACACACAAAACTGAACAGGTAGTTCGTGTGTGAGTGTACAACGGAGGAGAGCATTTTGTGTACCACAGACGCATTTTCTACTCGCGGCAGGTTATTTAGCGAGCAGAAAATGCACACGAGAGGCAACATGAACGAAACAGCGACAGCAATGAATGGAAACGATCAGCAGGGGTAAAGAGTACAGCTTGAAACCAAAACAAATGCACAGTTGCTATCTACATTACACCTGGTGCATGCAAGTAATCAACCCGAGAGCCCATCTGATGGGTAAAGCAGCTCGACCAACTGACCGGTCGGTCCGACCGTGCTGAGGTAGTGGCTCGATAACGAAACCGGTCCAGGTTACAGCCTCCGGTCAGGGATTTAATGTGAAATGAGATAATTTCCCTTTCGTGCCTGCTAACAATCGCGATACGATATCCTACACGATGCCACGGCCAGTGGGCGCACACTGGAAATGTAACACACAAAAGTTTTGAGCAAAACACGAAAGCATGCTTCCATGGAAAAAGCCTACCCTAGGTCAAGGACATTGATTTGAAATGTGCTTATGTGAGGGCTATGCTGTGAAAAAGATGCTACCTATGGCAACGTATGAACCATATATGACTAATGCTGTATCGGGGGTTGTAAATGTCTTTTACATGTTATCTTTATGTTATATGAACAAAATAACATAGAATAATGAAATTGTTGTCTATTTATGTTGAAAATGAGAATCACGAATGTACATGATATTCGTATGATAACGCCATAAAATTCAATCTAAAATGTAATTGTTGTTACATACATTACACCAGCACTAAACAATTTAAACCAAAAGGTAACAGTACAACGTTTTACGAACGTCCGTCTTTTAATGTGCCTCTTTGTTAAAAATTATATATCCCAAACATGTTGAAAATGTGACACATATTATTGCTTCGTAAGAATCCTATTTCTGGCTCATGAATTATTTGGTTCATAGCAATGAAGTATGATTTGAAGCCTGGCCGTCCTTCAGGAATTAAAAAAAAATATTTCGTTATATGAATTGGTAGAATATTTGCTGCAATATTATTCTTTTTCTTTTCTTGATAGCGAGGGATCTTTGTAATGCCATTGAAATCTTCACCACGGTTACTGCAGGTTTGTAATATACAGATTCGGTAACATGTTTAAGCACTTAAAGATGTTTAAACAACGACTTGTTTAGTAGTAATTATTACTATTAAGCTAACAAGACTACCAAATTATTGTACTCTGAAGAATGCTTACCATTTTCATCAATAGGCAACATTTAAGGGGAAATTTTGGAATATATTGTTCTTTGGATACTTCCTACAGTCAATTTTAATTATCAAATTAATGAATCTATTAATTATCAAATTACAAAAGTAGGATTTTTTTAAATCCTTTCTATGTATTTTTTATGAGTTTTCTCTTTTTGCTCCATCTAATTTGTCGAACCTTGCTCTACGAGAACATTACTAGATGAATCCGCTTTTCAGAGTAACACCCATATCAGGCATAATTACTGCATATTTTGAGATTACACCTTTGGCTATTGTTTTCATTTTCCCCCTCATACAGGCTATACCAGCAGGCGATAGACAACCACCGATTCATTCATTTTAACTCGAACGGGGCAGCGGCTAGTAAGTGTTTCGTCACAATGCGCGTGGAAATGAATCTCGACGTTCAGCACTGTCATGATGATATCGACACCAAAATAGCGGAATTCAAGCAAGATTCAGAAAAAATGAACGAGCTCAATCTGTTCCTCGACAGTGTACTGGAAGAGGCACAGAGAAATGCGGAAATAAAATTACAAAGCAAATTGGTAAGCATCAATGGCGCTCGCTTTTAATGGATTAAAAAGCGAAGAGTACGCTAACGATGATGTTTCTGTTTTTACGCTTTTCTTATTCAGGAGGACGAACGGCCTAAAAATGGTGAGTAACGCATTTGTACATCCACTGTAATACAAGTCAAATGAGGCGTTAGCCTATGGCCGGTGTCGGTTGCTCAATTATGACACTGGAACTCAAAGCAGAACTGCTCCGTATCGTTTTAATTACCACGTCCCGTGAACTGTTTAATTGTGATTCGAAGCTAGGTTTGACAACGGGACATTATATCGTAAAATCTGGAAATTCTATCATTGTAGAAGTACACTTCGCGATCGGTATAAAAGCGAAAGCTCAACAGTTTGCTAGAGTGTTTTCTTATTCGAATCATGCACGATAGACGCTGGTTCGTGTTTGATCCTTGTACAATGCATTTTGTACCATGAACCAAGTGGCAATTGTGGTGACATTTTGTGCTCATTTTATGGTTCAACATGCTAACGGAGCCGTAAGTATTGCAAAGTTGCGCCAAAACGAACGGAAGAATAACAGTCATACTTGTTTCACATGCAGATGACTATGAAACAGCTTACCAACTCAATGGATATGATGCGCCAAGCATGTGCTCCCAAGTTTAAAGTTGAAGAAGGTAGTGACAACCCAAGTGTTTTTTTCCAACCGTACTTTGTTCTGATATGGTTTTTGTTGTTTATTGTTTCATGAACCTGTTCTGTTCTGATGGTTGTTGTACTTAAAAGCGGAGCTACACGGTTTAAGAAAATCAGTGTTTCCTGCCGATCCAAACAAAGATCTAAAATGCTATACCATGTGCATTGCACAGATGGCGGGAACTGTAAGTATATCAGCAGATTATTGGGTGCAAGCCACTGTACCACTTATGATCGCTTCTGTGCTTCCACATTTTATCAGATGACAAAGAAAGGCGAAATTAGCTTTACCAAAACAATGGCCCAAATTGAAGCGATGCTACCGCCAGAGCTGAAAACTATGGCAAAGGAAGCGTTAAGCCATTGCAAAGACACGCGTATGTATCGAGCAATCCTTCGTAAGCCTGTGGGGAACGTTGCGCCCGGCGACTAGTAAACACCTTTCTCTAACATTGCAGAAGCTTCCTACAAGGATCCCTGTGATAAGACATACTTCTCTGCAAAATGTGCCGCTGACTTTAGCCCCGACACATTTATGTTCCCTTGAAAATGACGCCACGGATTCGAAGCAACGAATATTGGAAATGGAAAACGTTCAATCTACTATAATAATCCTCTGGTTCCGATTCAACTTGGGCGACTTGGTTTGATAAAAATTATGTTTGTGTTTAGTTCGCACTCCTTACACCGGTCTGGACTTATGGTCTTATTTAGAATTATTTAGAGAAAATTAGCAGGATTAGAGGATAAATATATATATTCTTAAGAATACAATTGATGTTTTTCTTGTTGTTGTAAGTGAAAGCTGTATGATCATACTATTACACGATTTCAGCTCGGAAAATGTAGAAAATCCAGTCAATAGTTAAGGGCTATTGCTTAAAATTTATTGCTCTCTTCCTCCGCAGGCAACAAACTTCTTAGTGGCATCAAGCAGCATAGGATGGTGACACGCACAAGAGGAATTGTTTTACGGATCTTCGAAGCTATTTGCAACTGTACGAACTCCGCCACCATTCCAGGGCAACGGCCAGCAACAGCGCCGGCAAACGTTGGAACCACGTCTAAAAACTAAACATCTGCATCTATTTTCCAACTGTCTACCTACTTATACATCTACTGTAACAAAAGAGCTGATGGCTGCGAATGCCGATATGGATGTTTTATGTTTAGTTGTAATGAGAGCAAGTTATTAGCAATGGGATAATGTTCGTATTAACTCTAACTATATGTAGACGTCGTTTGTCGAGTATTATTTTTTGCCTATTTTTTCAAAGTATACACATACAATATAAAACTGATCGTAAACAAAAGTTCATATAATTGAGCAAGGTGACTGTTGAATATACTAACCGTAATGATAAATTGTGTATAAAAATACCATTTACATGATCAACACCATATCCTTTTTGATATGGGTTCTTAGAGCGAATCAAAATGTATACATGAACTACAATCCCACCAGAATTCATTCCCCACCAAAGAATCTTCGGCCTTGCAATATTCTGAACTATCCAATCTACACGCCATTTTTTAACAGTTTCTGATGAACGGTTTCAATAACAGAGCGTCTTTTTTAACAAGAAACAACATGAAATTAATTACAATCCTTAGAAAATCTACAGCGTGGGTAATATTGACACCAGTTTAGAAAAATACGCATCTCGCGACATCTGAAATCTCGTACATTTCCTTCCTCCCGAAAAAATAAGGTTCACAGTTGTTCCACAAACTTACAAACTGGTGCAAAAACAAACAGAAAATGTATATCTTAGCGCTAACCTCCACAGGAAACATTCCAAAAGAATAAACTGTGGGTGAAGTGCATACTTTTTAAGACGACTCCGGTGTATCAAAACCTGTCTCATAACGCTATCAATGATTATCATGCAATTTAGTAGGATCTTGGATAGCTTTTACAAACCATATGTATTTTAATAACACATCTACCGATTAATGTTTATTTATCACACCCTAAAACAATAGGTTCAACTTTCAATTGCACACGATTCTGTTTATCATTTTACATGGTTGACAATCAAAATTGTGAGCAATATTTTCAAAGCAAAGGAAAATGATCTTCATTGGAAGAGAAGTTGCATGAAACAAATGTTATACTTGTTTAGGGTGGTTGAGTTACAATAGTGTGCTGTTCGACAATTACTGCAACAAAACCTTCAAGTGATTTCTAATACAGTAGTCATGTATGTGTAGTGAAACAACAATAAAGTATGTATAAAAATCCATTGAAAAACACAAACCAAAGTTCATTATCTTTTCATTGGAAGCGAAGAAAAAGAGATTAAATAACATTGATCGAATGAGTATAGAACTAAACATCGGTAAATAACTTCCATTTAATACCTAAATATTCCAAATTTTTGTTACAATGCAGTACAAACGATGTTCTGCGATGGATATCAGAACAGCTGATTGAAGGTCTGATCCAGGAACATCACTCTACATTGGAATCCAGCGCCTGTCCGACTGCACTATGCCTCGTGTCCTTATGTTTTATTTGTTTTTGTTCTTCTTTATGACTATTTTTTTTGTATGACGGCCCGGCCGTATTAGATTAAGTTTGCCACGTAGCAGGATAGTCAATCACTGCTACGGGGGAGCGGTCCGGATGGGATTTTGGTCCCGGTCTGTCGTGTGAGCGTCGATACCACTAACCCACCGGACCGCCCCGGTTATGACTAATTATAACTATAATGAAAATGCGGCGGTCTGGGTGGGACTTACTATCAATCCTGCTGAAAGAAAACCGGTTTCACTACTACTACTATCTATAAGCCACATGGAGGCAGGATTTGTTTGAACGCGATAATCGTAGATGGCATGATGACAACACTGTCAAACTCCCTTTATAACTACAGGGTGTTTGCAAAATTATTGTTAAAAGTAAAATAATATTTTTATTACGTTTGAATTGTAATTTTGATATGTTCCAATATCCAACCTGCTGATAGATAGATAGATTTTGCAAAAAAATAAAATTAATTTTGATTTGTAAAGTCTGAGGTTTTAATAGACCAACATCTAAGTTTTCGGAAACGAATCGTCAGGTTGTTCGAACTTCGGTGTGTCTCGTATGTTGCGTTTATAGTTGTACAGTTTGAGTTCAGCTCTTCATTTTTTCGAGGTAAAATACGCAAACCCACGGAAGAGAAAGAATCCCAACACTTGGTGTTAGTGGTGTAGTGTGAAAAATCGACCGTGCTCGTAGCTTTCGGGCTAATAAAACTGTGTCCGTGATGCAAATCATACCCATGCGGTTGATTTGTAGTTAAAATATGTACAGTTGTTATAAAACCAACCAAAGAAGAAAATGAATTGTCATCAGATTCTCAGCGGTGCTTGCAATGCTGGCGATCGTTGTTTTGCTGTTGGATCCGTCGAGGGTGTTCCTTTCACAGTACGTGCTTTATAAGTTTGGATTGATTAGCATAGAAAGGGCACACTGGCCACCAAAACCCCGTGATCGGCGATGGTGTTTCACGGCCAGTGCGAAGGACTATGCTAGGAACCTTCTGGTCAAGTTAGATGGTGTATGTTGTAATGCGATATGAGCAGTGCGATTGCAGTTGGCAACCAGGATTAAGCGCGGTTGTGTAAATAAACTAAATGACGGACTGTTCACGCTCATGCAGGCAAACTAAAATACGTAATTCCCTATCGATAAGACGAGATGATACACTTCTGGGAAGGCTAGAAGGCCCTACCACGGGTGCGAATGTTCACACTATGTGCTAGAATAATCGTGGAACGTGATGAAATCGAAATGTGTGACAAAATAGGTTCGGTTGTTTGTGTCGTAATGCTTTTAAAACCATTAAAATGTTGATTCATTGCCAAAATATACCCTACTTCCAAGTAGAAAGAGTGGAATAATCGAAAAATGGAAAAACGGTGACGTTTGATAGTCACTTGACTGATAATTTTTCACTCTCTCGGCTGTTAACGCTCTCCCAATATTCTCATCGATATACGCACGCACACGCGCACATTCTTCATGTGAGACCACTTACGCGAAATAACAACGATCAACATAAGGGGTTTTTGGGGGAGGAGAACATAGGAGGGGCAATTATCTCCATATGATATCAATCTTTTGATTACAGCGAATATTAGGTTCTTGTCGATTCCTTTTTTGTCCCCCAATGGAAGGGAAATTTTTCGTGGCTGATTAGCGGATTGAGTGCTACTCTGCAGCTGTAAATTTCACACAAATAGATAGGAATTCAACATGCTCCGCACGTGAATCATTGTTTGTGTTGATATCGCGCGATATGCCTATTTGTTAAAAGATGTTCGCTATGATAAGCGATGCTGGATGAAATGTGTCGTATGGATGCGAGACCATGGCCTGCTAGTTTTGTTTATTCATCTCGTTACCGTCCTTTCTGCGGGATGTTTGTTTTGTCACTTCGCGCTGTGAGGGAAATAAATCTAGGTTTCTATCGGTTTCTTTGGTGCTGCCAGTATGATTCGTACTTATACGTATTCGGTGTGATCTTTGTTTAGGCATACGCAGCAGGATGCAATATCGTGGTGCTAGCGAGCAACTTTGAGCGCGTCCAAATTATTCCCGGTGCGGTGCACAATTACATTCGCATCTCGGCACTCGATGCCAGCACTGATACCGGGAAGATAGCTGCCGCTTACGAGGACAAGGTATGCATCTTCGAACCAACACCGCTGATCCACACGGAAAGGGCGTCAACTCATGGATTGGAATACAAGTAAGATTAGCGCACGGCTAGAGGCTGTGAATTCGTTTCTGAACCATGTTATCATCTACTTTTGATTTTTTTTTCTTCAGATGGGTCCAAACCGGAAGCTTGCAGGCATCGTCGCATATCAGTTCGCTTTCCTGGAACCTTGAAGGGACACGGCTGCTGACAGGCGGGACGGTGCTTCAGCTGTGGCACGAACGTTTATCCAAGCAGGATGATGATGAGCCAAGCTGTATGTGATCGTGCAAACAACCTAATCGTCGCAAATATCTAACTGATTCGGTTTGCTTTTTCAGCGGTTAAATTCGAAATCGGCGGAGAACGTGATCCGAAAACGCCTACCGGTGAGGAAGAATCCGACAGCAGCTCCTGGGATTGCGTGTGGAAATGCCACACCGCCACACCCGTGCATCATATGGCGTTCAGTCCCGATGGAACGTTGTTCGCAACGTCTGGCAAAAGCGATCGTTTGGTTAAAGTGTGGTACGAGAACAAATACAGTAAGTATTGAAATCGTTTTACCGACGCTGTACAAATATGACCAGAGAATTTTTTATTTTAGCCCTGTTCCCAAACAAAAGCTTCGATCAGTCCCAATCGCAAAGTTTCGTTGGGGCGCCAGAAATTAGCTACGGATTCGTTTACGTTGCTCACCCACGCGCTGTCACGCATCTGTCGTGGCGCAAGACAAGCAAGTACATGCCAAAGGGATCGGTGTCTAACATGCTGGTAACATCGTGCCTGGACAACATCTGTAGAATTTGGGTAGAAACTGTGCTACCGGAAGATGGGCTGGTGAATATGAACCAGTTCGATCCGTTAGCATCACAAAATCCAAAGTTTCGTACCCATCGCCACAAGCATCGGTTCATGCAACGCTTGAAACACATGAAAACATGTTTCCACATTCGGCGCCACGCGAAACATAGCGGCACGGCAGGAGCGAATGGATTGAATGGAATGGGTCCCGGTTTCGGAGGTCCAGGGGCCAGCTCCGGTTTCGGTAATGCACCCATTCCAACCCTACCATCGACGTACAGTGTGCACGATTTCCATTCCTACGGTTACCACGGCACTGGAATGAGATCTGGATTGCACTTTCATCTTGCCGCTTCGATAAATGCCGAAACAGATATACCTTTGGTACCGTCGATGCATACGACCGATCCTTCAACGCAGCCCAACTTTATACTGCATTGGCTGAACAACAAAGAAATGCACTTTACACTGCAGGCTGAAGGGATCCTACAAGAGATGACTCGCAAAGTGATCGAGAAGGAAGAAATTCAAAATGCCTCCGGGAGCAATAGTGAAGGTGGCGGAGGTGTTGGTACGAACGACCCCGGTGGAAGTCTGCTGATGGAGGATGGTTCGATAACTGAACACCATCGCAAAGGGCAATTGAGAAGCACACTTTCTCAGGAGGAAAGTAACAGTAGTGAGGAGCATCCGCCATTGCACTCGCAGCACCGTTCGCACTCGATCGGAGCAGGATCGCACGTCGGATTGCCCAGTCATCATTCGCTATCGAACACTACTTCCATCAATTCTTTGGCGAATGACGGAAATTTACACGTGACGGATTCGCTGGACATGAAGATCGACTGTTTGTTACGCGATTGGCAACACAGCCCGGACCTGCTGTTTTCGATTCATCCGATTGACGGCAGTTACCTTATTTGGGTGGTAGAGTGGTTGGACGAGTATCATCCCGGCTCGTACCGTCAGGCACAGGTTTCGTTTTCCACGCGCATCCCATCGGCCTTCCCGTTGGGCGATGCAATGTCCATGTCAACCACGGTTGCCCTGTACAATACCGGCGGAAACCTCGGTTTCCGTGATATGATCATGCGGGGACCCAAATCTTCATGTTCCACCGGTGGACAAAACAATGCCGGCGTACAACTGGATGTCGCTAGTGATTGTGTAACGTCGCTTCCGAGCGTAATGGAGGAAAATGAAGCCAACGAAGAAGATAATGCCGAGCAAGCGAGTAACGCAGAGACCGAAGATCCCGGTGGTGAAGCAACAGGTGATCATGCATCGAAAAAAGATCATGCTGGAGCAGATAGCGCGCCACTGGAGCAGGCCGACATTTTAACGGCACCGCCCTCACCCACCATCTCAATGGTGACAAAGCATTCAAACGGAACGCTGAATTTGTGGCAATTGACATTTGCCGATCGAAGCAAATTTTCGCAAGTGCTCAGTATCGGCCACGCCTCACGCGCTTCCGGGCATCGGTTCCGTGTGAATGATATTACGTGTCATCCAGTACTGCCATTGCTGCTAACAACTTCCCATCACAATATACCGGACATTCCTAACGGTGACACAACACAGCCCGGTAGCGGCTTCGATAACCGTTCCATGGGAATGCATCGCTCAAAGGATGTATGCACTCCGTCTGGATTCTGCTCCGAGCTGATATTGTGGCGCGTAGACGCAGTTGGACCGTTATCGCAATCGGGCGGTGTCAGTGAGTTGGCACGCATTAATTCACCGGAAATTTCAGCGTTCAGCAACGTTGCATGGATACCAACCTTGCTGCCTAGTACGACGCTTGGCAACCTAAGCAATTCACCATCCGCCTGTTTCGTGGCCAGTGACGGCGAATGTCTGCGGGTGTACCAGGCAGTTATTGACGCTCGTACGCTGCTGGCCGAAATATCAAGCTCCGAGAGACGGTGCCGAAGAATGGATTCACTGATGTCGCTATCTACCGAGTCATCGGAAAATGCTGGAATGTTGCCACCTATATTACACGATAAAATAAAGATCGTGTCTCAACAGTCCACCGCCCGTCCCGGTTGCATTATTCAGCTAGATGCGATCGATGATGCGACACACGACTGGCAAAACACTCAATTCTTGCACGTATTTCAAGAACAATTGATCACCGGCGAGCGTACTGAACAATCCATCGATCCATTCGGTGCATCTAGCACTGCATATCCTGCCGGTTCCGGTATTGATGTAGATGGTTTAAACCCCGATCTAAAGCCTACCATCGGTCTGATGGATGGCGGTATGGGCGCGATGGTGGATCTGCAGCGCAACGCCCAATTTGAGCAACCATTCTATCTGGTGGTCTTGGAACGTACGCAAAATGGCACAACTTTGCACATGTGGCGCATTGTGATCGCCTCGCAACCTGCTGCCGCTGACGAAATGAGCAGCAGCATGATGTACGTGCCCGATAGCAACATTGTGCAGGATTTGGATGATCCGGAAAACCTTCACCGCCCATCGGTAGTACCAGATGATATACCCAAGAGTGCTGCCCATCACCGTACTCCACTGGATCATGCGTCACATGTAAATATTTCCACAACGAAGGTGTGCACTCAGGAACTACCACTTCCTGATGGAGTGGATGTTATCCATGCTGCACCAGCTGCCGGTCATCTGAGCTCTTCTTCAATTTATCCTGCCTGCTTCGCACCATACATAATCGTGACGGCGTGTTCCGATTCGACGGTGCGCTTTTGGAAGTGTAAAAGCATGCAGCGTAAAGATGGCAAAGGTAGTAGTGACGATGACAGTAATCAAGTTCCTCGGTACGAATGGTGTGAGTGGGAAATGATCCGCAAGGACCAAGAATCGACAATCGATGTAAATGGGCAACTTTTGCATATAAGTGCGGCGTACTCGGGTCGAATAGCGTGCGCGTATAAATATGGCAAATCGTTTACGCGACCGACGAAGAGCAGCGATCCAGAGACACGCTTCGTGAACTTAAGTGTGGCCATTTATGAGTGCGAGTCGACTGGTGGTAGTGAATGGGTGCTGGAAGATACGATACACCTTAAAAATATTCATCTGCCTCGCATACAAGCGGATCATAACTTGGATTTAAGCTACCTGTATGATACACGTACTCTGCAGAAAAAGCAACGTCTAAATCAAGTACTGCATACACTCTCACACGACGATGCTAGGTCTCCTCGCTCTGTGAACGGAGATGTAACGCCCGAGGCTCTCGCAAAACCAGGAACTGGTCTTTTGGCTGTGCCGAGCTTCAGTACCCTGCAATCATTGCGTAAGAGCATCACTGAGCATGGCAACACATGTCCTATCACGCAGAAACATCTGGTACAGTTAGACTGGGTATCCAAGGAAGATGGCTCACACATTCTTACCGTTGCCGTCGGAAGTAAAATCCTACTGTTCACGCCCGTGTGCAGCGATTTGGCACAGTCCAACATGAAGGCGATGAAAGAATCCCAATCGACGAACCGTCCACTGCTACGTAAGGCTAGCTCGTTGGCGCAACCACATTTTAATGACGAAATTCGCTGGATGAAACTGCGCCAAATTGAGCTTACCACAGCCGATGGGCTACCGCCACTGCCGATGCAGATCTCCTGGGTACGGGATGGTATATTCGTGGCTGGAATGGACTCCGAGATGCATGTGTATTCACAGTGGAAACCACAGAGCAATAGTTTGTACAACGTGAATCACCAGCTAGACATTGACGATATGTATGATACGCGAAACTTAAAGGATGAAGATCTTCGCTCGATGGCGCAGGATAGCACACAGCGTCGGCTGGCGAATGTATCCTCCATGCCCGTACTTTCGCGCGTCAGCTCCATCAATCTAAATCAGATGCTTTCGTCCGCCGATGCTAATAAGAAGAAAAAACCTCTTGGTGCGGCTAGCACTGGGCATATTGGAGCCGTGGCGGGGGCCGCAACCGCTGCCGATCAACAACAATCTCCTGGACAACACGATTATATGACCGATTACGGATTATTCGAGGCTTCACGCATTGCATGCCCGGTACTGCCCCAGTATCACCCGAAGCAACTGATGGAACTGCTGAACTCGGGTAAAATCCGATGGGTTAAAGCGATTCTGGCACATCTCGTCCGTTGCATCAGTGGTTCGTATACTGTGCGCGGTTGTGGTGGAGACGAAGAAAGTCTCAACAGACAGGTATGTTTGGTTGGCCGGCAGTTCAATCGTATAACCTTCCCGCACCTCCAGATTCCCTATTGTTTCGCATTGCTGCACTGCTGGCAAGTGCAGTCATATTTCATCACACCTTTCTGCAATGCTGCGAAGCAGTAGCACTTGACCGATACTCGGCACCCACCGACGGAACAGTGTGCGTGTGTGTTTGTGTTAGTGTATGTCGCTAATATTTACCTTGTGTTGCTAATCTTCTAGTGCAACTATTATCATCCTCAGTTCGTTCGATCAGGTTGGTCGCGATAGTAATAACAGTAGCAGCAGCATTCCTTGGCATCATATCGTTGAAAGCATTCTCTGGACCATTTGCACCAACTGTCGTGATTCATACATTACTATCTGCAACAACAGCTTGACTATCTCACTGGCATGATTGATCCAATCGGTCGTTCACGCATTTGAGCTGGTAGATCTAGGTCTTCGGGTCCATTTTAACTTGATATATAGCGCATCTACAAGCACAGCTCCATTCATCATCTCATCAATTATTTTGCGTTTTCTATCATTCCTGCACTTTTTTTCATATGCATTTTTTCATCGCACGATCTCGCTTCCTATCTCCTTACTCTATCACTTTTCACATATTTCCATTATCTTTTCTTTATTTGTTTTATATGTGTGTTTCCAGCGTGGTTGGTCTAGAACTCGCACTCTTTCCATTAGCTGTCCGGCAGGTACCGTTAGTCCTCTTGAACCAAGAGGATCGACGACACAGGTGCGGTTTTTCATTATTTTAACTCTTTCTCTCATGTTTCTACATTTCGGCTGCTCAAATTTAAAATGTTTCACTTCTTTATGTAATGCAGATTTGTTTGGATTTATCTACTTGGAGCTTTTGATATAACGTTTTCTTCTTCCCTGTGGGAATTGAATATTCATTCCTACTTTTTACTTTTTTTTGCAAACAAATGTATCCCTTGCTTTGAAAACCCGTTTGCGTAAAATTTATTTCTTTAATGTTCGAGTTCCCTATCGACCAAAGACGCTTTATTGTCACTGTACACTAAATGTGTTTTGATGTTTTATATGCTTACGATAAACCAAGAGCAAACCTAAAACATCTTTGAAATAATTTCCATTTCCGTAATCTCCGTAATAATTTCATTGAAGGTATTTTATTTAAATAATGTCCGCTTTATAATCGGAATGCTCATTTCGTTATTATTATGAGCAAGAATGTTGGCTTGTTCTGCTCATTCCCTGTCCCTTAACTGTCCTTTACAACAAATGTGAGGCTGTGATTTTCATTATTATCCCAAATCAATGTATGTTCACTCGATGTAAACATGAATGATACGTAAAATTTATGTTTATTTCATTTGGTTCAATTATCATCCCTTTATCTATCGCATTGGGTTTTTTAATCTTATCTAACTCTATGTATTTTTGTTTCTTGTATCTGTGAGTATTTCTTCATCTGTCTTCCTTCTTCCGAGTGGTAGTATTTTCACCTGCCTCTGTTTGAACAAGTGACTGTAAAGTGAAACTTACGTATTCGTAATAATACTTATGCTTTTTCGGATGAATATAGAAACCATTTTCCATCCAAATGTGTCACTAATGTAATAGCACAATATAGTAGGATCAAGTGGTTACAATCAATTTCCTATTCTTATTAATGTAGTAGATAAGTAGAAAATGCAGTAAGTTGTAATAGATGTAACATTGAAAAGAGCAGCACGATTTTACGTTTTGTAACAGTTAGTTTTTCAAAATTGCCCAAAGAGAATGGGGAACACGTAAAAACATAATTAATAACAAATAAAACTATTTCCCAACCGGAATAGATTCCAGAGGAATTAACGCTGGACTATGCGGAAATCACATCCATTCCTCCCTTACCGTTGTGGACTCTGCTGGCAGCAGATAAGGAATCGACTAGTAGTAATTTGCAGCAAAACGACGAAGTGAAGGTATGCTGCTTAACTTTATATTAGATAACCAAGGTTAATCACAATTCCTTTGTTCAATGTTTTAGGATTACAATGAACTGTTTGAAAGTAACACGGCTGATGAATCGCTTGATGATTTGTTGGATGACGAGAGTGGTGGTGGCGAAATGAACCGACATACGGACCGAAGATCGTCACTTCCGGAAAAGCATTACCTCTCTCATTTTGGGCCCCGTCAAGGGCAGCTGCTTTCGCGATTACTGACGCACACACATCTGCCCGGACTATCATCGTTGGATCAGATGCATTTGCTTGCGTTGGCCGATACAGTATCAACATGTAATATCGATTTTGCCGAACGGTTTGCAATCGATGCAGCCAAAACGGCAATAGCGAAGGAAAATTTGACTGGCGTTCCAAATACCGAAAATGTGTCAACCGATTCATTAGACGACTGCGGACTACGGTTCCTGCTGGCAATGAAACACTACAACTATTTGCTGCGCTGCCTGCCCATTTCACAACGCCACTCGTTCCAGAAGCAGGGTGTCGGTACGTCCAATATTGTGTGGGCCTTCCACTCAGAAAGCGAGGAAGAGCTGCTTAATCTGATACCATCGTATGTGAAAGGACAACCGAAGTGGCACGTGCTGAAAGAACTAGGTGTTGGATGGTGGCTTCGAAATAACAACCTGCTCCGCCAATGTATCGAGCGACTGGCAAAAGCATCGTTCCAAGCAAATCAGGATCCGCTGGATGCGGCCATCTATTACATGGCGATGAAGAAGAAATCGGTAGTTTGGGGACTTTATCGTTCGAAAAAAGATGAAAAGATGACATCGTTCTTCGCGAATAATTTCTCCGAGGATCGGTGGCGAAAGGCGGCACTCAAGAATGCGTTTGCGCTGTTGGGAAAGCAGCGGTTTGAGCACGCCGTTGCATTCTTTCTCCTTGCAAACTCGCTCAATGACGCACTGGAAGTTTGTTTGACAAAACTGGAAGATTTGCAACTAGCATTGGTTATTACAAGATTGTACGAAGGAGAACATGATCCGAGACCACCCAGCTTCAAGAAATTGCTGTTCGAGGAAGTGTTGGGTTGTGATAAGAATGGCGAAAATCAGGACCTTAGCCGTGCGCACCCGGATCCGTTCCTACGTTCAATGGCTCTGTGGATTTTGAAGGACTATACGGGTAGTCTGAGTACGTTGCTGGACAGTCAGATTGGTAGCATGCATCCGCTATTTGATGACGAAAGTGCCGCCCTTGGCAATGCATCCCATCATGACGCTGGTCACTCAACGAACCCAAATGTGTTCAATTTTTACGTGTACTTGCGCACTCATCCATTGCTCATAAGGCAACACATTGCCTCGTCAGCACAGGATAAGAAGAGGGCACAAGTCGTGATCGCCGGTTTCAGCTACGGTGGCGCCGACACTAGCGCAGCTTCCGGTGGACTGGCGACGGACAAACAAATTCAGCTGGAGGACTCTATCACTCCGCTCGAGCGGCAACTGTACTTTACCACTGCCCACGCGCACTTTAAAGCGGGTTGTCCAGCCTTGGCACTGGAGGTGTTGAGTAAACTGCCGACCAAGGTAATCGACCAAGAAACGAGTAACGCGCAAAGTCCAGCCAGTGTACCGGACACGAAAATACACGATCAAAGTACGCTCATTGCAACGGGTACTTTAGATTGGAGCAGCCAAACCAGTGGCAAGGAAGCAGCCGCATCGTTCGATTGGGGTAGCAGCATGGGTAACAGTACGGCCATGGACTGGGGCGCACCGGTGTCCTCTCAAGTAAACGGTGGGGAAGATGATTTTAAGATCGTATGGGATGATGATGGTGCAGCAGCAGAAGATGAAAGCAGCGATGATGATGGCGGCATTCAGATTAAGAAGAAACCGGAACCCGAAAGCCTTCCGCTCAATAAGAACACTGAAGCTGCGTTAGAAGAGGAGGAGTCGGCCAGCGGTGGAAGTCTAGACATCATGGCACAGCAGTTAAAGTTTATTGCATGTTTAAAGATTCTTATGGAGGAGCTATCGACACTTGCCACCGGCTTCGAAGTCGACGGTGGTCAGCTACGCTACCAACTATACGTATGGTTAGAGCGTGAAGTGGAAGCTTTGAAGCAACTGTGCAATTACAGCACCGGCGACTCGGAAAATACCGCAATTGAGGATACGACGACAGCAGAGGCAGTGGATCGCGATACACCCGTCCTGGCGAACAAATTCCCGCACGACAAACCAACATTACATGAAATTCTTATTCAAGAGAAGCAGGATTTCGAAGCAAAGGTGCAAAGAGCAGCGAGACGCAAACGATGGCTAAAGGCCAATGAAACATTGCTTCGAACATTGCTGAGCTACTGCTCATTGCACGGTGCTAGCGGAGGTGGTTTGGCGTCAGTACGCATGGAACTAGTCCTGTTGTTGCAAGAGTTGCAGCAAGAGAAAACGCAACAACAGTTGCTGAGTCCGCTGCCGTTCCCGACCACGTTGCCACTGCTGAGTGCCTGTGTAGCCGGCAACAAAACAGTTATCGCAGACCCATTACGCTATCTGCAATCGCACACGCATGATATGCTGCAAACGATGGTAAACATGCGTACACCGCCACACATGAACCGTGCGTACACGTTTCCGAGTGGTATATTCGTCCTGCGCGATCTCGCTGTGGCGCTTTCGGCCTGCATCTACCAATCTCTGTGCGACTCGGATACGTTCAGTGTGAAGCAGTCGTCCTCGTCAATCGACGGTGGCAGCCAGGGTTGCCACAGTCCCGGTATGGAGACTATCGCAAAACTGAACGCGAGTTGCCAGAGTACGCATTTGATGGCTAACGCAGCCGCTCACCAACGACGCCGCAAGTACTCGACCGACGAACCGCTGGCAGTCAGTACGCCGCCCTCCAAATGGCCCGGAGTTACAAATCTGCGAGCGTTGTTGGCGCGAGAAAAGGACGAAGATACACCACGGTTAAATGTGCTGCTGTGCGAATCGTTCGTGGCTGCATACATGGCTCTGTTCGTGTACGCTCTGACTACATGTGACAGCCATATTCTGTATCGCCTAGCCGGGCAGAACTTCTCCGACAGCTCCTGGTCGACGTTGTTCGGCGGTGGTGTAAAGAAGTTGTTGCGTAAGGCTACCTCGCATGCACAAACAGCGCAAGCAGTACAGGCGCAGCTGCAGCAAGAAAGCATGGAGGCATCTGGCGAAACAGGAACCAGTGCGGAAGGTAGCGTTTGGGGCGCGGTAACATCGCTGACAAAGCACCGTGTGAAGCTAAATATGAAATTGTTGGGACCGTTCGCTGGACCACAGGGTGCGTCCAACATGAAGGAAGACAAGCCGACGTACCGGGAACAGTTTGTGCCACCGGAAATGTCCATGGTATCGTACTTCCTCACGAAACCAATCCCGAAAGGACTGGGAGCGGACGAAGAAGAGTACGATTCGGCAGATTCTGCCGTGTCCGATCTCGATGATGAAGACGAGGACGAGGATGTGTTCAACGATCCGCTAAATAACGATCCCAAAGCTTCACAAGTATCGGCAGCCGTCAGAAAACATCGACTCGAGAACACCGAACACTCGAATCCAAATTCCTATTCTTGGTGTATTATGCGTTACGCCTTAATACGCGTCGCGCAGAATCAATTGCAATCGTACATTGCTATCGCTGGGATTGAAATGCAAGGTAGGTTGTAATTCAAAGGTTAAATATACAATGTTGAGAAAAATTGTCGCATAAAAAAATAATATCTGCATTCTCCAAACGTTGTACGTTTTAGAACTTCCTGTGAGCAGTCCGTTAGTGCATGGCATATTGCGAACATTGTCATCATGGCAAGATCTACTGAAAGAGGAGCTAGAAAACCGTGGTCCCGCTTCAGTTGATTACATTCCAGGCAAGTTATTCTCCTTATACCCTTTCTCGGCTAATCGATTATTAGGATATATATTTTTTACATTGAACCATATGTCACTCTCCTAACTTTTAAAACGGTGACCTCAGCTTGTAAAGGAATATTAATATGTTTGGATCATTGTGATGTGTTTTCTAGGGTGCTTCATTGAATCCGAAGCAAAAGGCCCAGCTATTCACAAGTATCGATCACTACTAGAACGTTCGAATACCCCATTCAGCCCTTGTTTATCTGCATCAGCACCGGCGAGACGGCTGTGGAACTATTTGGTGCGCATTGAAACCGTACAGGAAATTTTCATTCGAGCCGTGTTTGGCAAGAAAAAATCAGCTACTAACGCGTTTGAATCTACGATGGGTGGAGGATCGGCATCCGCTTCCATCAATGATTCCGGCACACCAATCGGTCATGAAAACAATGGAAGCGTACCTCACCATCAGCATAGTCAAAACATTCCAGAACCGGTACGAATCATACACAAGGACCAAGAGCAAATATCGGCCTTCTGTCTCAATATGGTTAATCCTGGGTTGCTCGCGCTTGCAACACCGAGAGAAGTACAAGAAATGGACATTTCTTTGCTGCTCGAATCACCCAACTGGATGGAGGATGAGTGTGAGATGGACATTATGAACCTGTCCAAAGATATTGAGTCACTTGCTTCAAGCAGTTTCTTGGTCATTCAAACGTCAACGGATAAGTAAGTTAGCATGCCACGGAGGAATACATAATTTGGTTTTGATTTAACGCATGTGCGTTTCGTTTTAGACACTTACTCAACCAAAACATTAGCAGTGCGCAAAACTACGGGGCACCTTCGAGTCCTCAACCTGGAATTGCTGGACAATCAGGTCGTGGAGCTTCAGTGGTATGTATTGATCCGAGATAATGAATGAACATTTGTCCAAAGTTCACTGTACCAGTGTGCAATAACTGTCGCCACAGTGCGTGTGTCCATCGAAATGCATTTACATGGAGCAAAAATAATGTTCGAGACCTGTACAAATAACTTTGATAATGTGTGCGCGTTTATAAGTAAATATTGCTTTTTGTTTTTCGTCTCGCTCCAAACATGTTTATGTTCAGCATTTTCCTGTCTTTTACAACTGTCTGCAAAAATGTAATTGTGGATTGGGTTTATCAATATCCAACTAAACAATCTCATAGAAGTTATATTAACATTTAATGAGCAAATGTGAAACAGTGATCTACAAATAACTACGCTACAACGCGTCATTTATATTAACACATTTTACGAATTTTAAGCTGTCTGCCTACATTTTTTAACATCAACACCAAACTGGTACTTGATGGAACGTTCGGTGCTTCAAATGTTCTTCAAAGTAGCTAACAAATTTGTTCTGCTGTTTCAATTGTCTAAAGTTTGTCACGTTATGTAATGACTGTTTAATTTCAAATTCAAACGTATTCTCTTTTCTCTTCATTCTGCTTGTAATGCATATTCACGGATAAATGTCGGTTATATGCTATTCTGTCTGGCAAACATATAACATACAATAACAAAACGATCTATCGCGGGATATTTGTCATAATACATCATTCCTTTGGAATAACTCACCACGCTACACTAACGTGCCTGTTGGTAAAATAATGAAATACGTGCAGATCAAAGGAGCGACATTCCCTGGTAGTCAGTGCCCGCGGTTCTGCAAGCTGGTTATCGATCGTTCCAAACATTTATTGAAACCGGTACATTAATTTCTCGAGTAAACATATTTAGTCTTAGAAATTTTAATAATTGAACGCTATATCTATTTGTTAGTTTTCTGCAATAACTATTCAATATCTTGCTACACCTCGATGTGTTGCCATTTGCACCTTGTTTGTTCATTGTTGCTTTTCATTGCTAAAGTAGCTTAACGTTGATTGACTAGCATGTTCCTCGTTTCTTTAGTTTGTTGCTGTTTTACATTACATATTTATGTAATTATGTTTCATCCAGTTACAAGTTATTTTGAACTTGAATGTTTATTTCAAATTATTTTCCTTTCGTTTGTTTTGTGAAGACGCTTGTTACATTTTCATTTAAAAAAACAAAATTGATTTCACAATTATTATGTGAAAATCACGCATCGTTTGTTGTACAATAATTAAACATTGTGTTTTGTTGCTTGCAATTGTTGCTTTTATTCGTGAATCACGAGAAATAGTTTTGTGTAGAACTAATGATTAATCTTCTGTTCACCACTCTCGATTCGCAACCAAAGGTGCTGAAACATAAGGTGGACAATATTAAACGTATGAGCGCACATCCGTTGATGCCATTGTACCTAACTGGCGGACAGGACGGTTCGGTACAGATGTGGGAATGGGGCCACCAACAGGTTGTTTGTACACCACGCTCACCGGGAACGTTCGCCAAAGTGACTCGCTGTCGGTTTTCACAGCATGGTAATAAATTCGGTATTGCGGATGGTGATGGCAACCTAAGTCTCTGGCAAGTGGGTCTTGCAAGCCAAAGCAATCGCCCCTTCTTCGTAAGTAAACGTTATATCGTTTCAACCAAATGTATCATGTTTAAAATAATTTGTTCTTATTTTTACGCTTTTAGACGTATCAATGCCATAATAAAGGAATCACAGATTTCGTGTTTCTCGGATCATGCAGTTTGGTGGCAACGGGTATGTGTCATTTATTTATTAGATCAAACAACACTGAGATGAATAAGAAAATATTCTTACTGTTTTATTTCTTCTACACTTTCCATGTTAATACAGCTGGTCACAGCTCCGAAAGCAAAAACGTAGCCATATGGGATACACTTTTACCGCAAAAGAAAGCGTTGGTAGCTGGTAAGTGTTTGGTTATATCTATTGATTAAAAGATGTTCACTAATATTGATTTTTAACTGTTTTTATACTATATTGTAGCCTTTACATGTCATGATCAAGGTGCTTCTAGTCTAGCGTATGCTCCACAGCACCAGTTACTTATTTCGGCTGGCAAAAAAGGTGATGTTAGCATTTTCGACGTTCGTCAACGTATCCTGAGACATCGGTTCCAGGTATAAATACAGCTGTTATGTTTTAATGTTTCTAATTTTGCTCGATGATGAAAGTATTGATTTTTGTGTTTTTTTGTTACTTTTAGGCACATGAACATCCGATAAAATGCTTGGCGATTGATCCAAACGAAGAGCAATTCGTAACCGGTTCGGCTGATGGTGATATTAAGGTAATGTACAGTTCAAGGCGCTTCTATGAAGCTATGGTCTAAATCATTAATACATTTTTACCACGATACAAAAACAAAAGGTTTGGGGTCTGTCAGTCCACACGCAGCTGTATAGTTTCATGGGAGAGCATGCCCGGAGCAGCTTCTTCAAGCACATTGGTCAGGGTGTTACACAGCTGCAAATCGACCAAGGAGGACGATTGTTTTCCTGCGGTGCTGATGGTTCAATGAAGGTGCGACAGCTACCCGATCGCGAATCGATTGTTCATTCATTGTATTAAGCGAGCTAATATAAATTCCTAGACTCCACAATTCTCATAGACCCACGGCGTAAGAGGGCGCACGTACAGAGAAACCCCGAAAACAGGAATAGAAACGAAACAAACTTTATGTAGTATGAGAGACGAACTGTAGAAATGCGTTACGAGTATTAAACAAATTACAAGGGCTGACAATGAAGTTGAGCAGGCGAATCTGGTCAAATGATTGTTTATAACCCGTATGAACCTAAACCAATAATTGGGCTGTTGATATGCATGAATCATTATTCGAACCACCTCAGAGTAGAACAGTTAAGAAGGGTTTACATGATGTTGTTTTATTCCGAAAGCTTTTAAATAATTTAGCTGCATATCTGACATTTGTTCTTAGCTTCATTCACCTGATTTCGTGCATCGTTAAACACAACTATTTGGCGTATGTTTTGCTTTGAAGTTATGAACCGCATCTTGCATAAAAATGTAACTTGAAGGTAAACGAAGAAGAATGTGACTGATATGTGAGGCAGTGTTAATGATCGAAATGAAAATAAATTAAACAAAATCTGAACTTCAGACGATTCAAGTGAGATGCGAACATGCCTATTCACTGAATGAGTACGTTCGCGAAAGGAAATGATTCGGAACATTGATGCATACGATGAGGCATAGGATATAAAAACAGCTAGAATTGCAACACACCGCAGACAATACCCATATTGAGAGATGATAATGTTATACCAAAAATGGATTCATATTAAATTAAAATAAACTGCAGTCCGCGTACAATATAATCAAAGACGTAGGGAACGAAAAGCTCAGAACGCTTCGTCGGCCGGAGATATAAACGGTATAACGGACTTGTTCTCGTGCAATCTGAATGGCGAACAGAATGCCACGTTAGCGGCACGTCACGAACGTGCAACATTCATACTACTGTGCTGTTACTATAAAAGGTCAGATAGAGCGTGACATTTAGCTATTTGCAATGGAAGGGTATGTAAAATGTTAAGCATAATAGTTAGCACTGATAATCGACTAGTATTAAGCAATTAGTTGCAATTCCTTGGAGTATTGTGTACGTCACCATTATTCCTGCTATGATTTTATCGTTGATACTATTAGTTAATGCTATTGTTTCGGAATTACCCATTGCTACCATTTCTTGGAACAATTTGAATTCATCGCTTCCTAACGGACCATCTGGGTTTGGGTTGAACGAAATAGTGTTGGATAATTATTTCTGTGTTTTTTTATCTATTTTTCCCTATTCATACTGATTTTCGCCAAGCAAATTCGGTAAAATGCTTCGCTAAGTTGTTTGAATTAAATGATACGTAAGCTAGTTCAATCATCGAAAGTTTTAATAGTCGCTATAAGCAGGCGCGAACCACTATCACGCCAATAACTGTTTCAAAACTGATGCTCCAATAGAATTTCAAAACGTTACATAAATGCCGCAAGCACACGTGGGCGGTATATTGTTAAACATAAACACTATTGTTACTCTTTATCTATCCTAAACTAAAGAACTATTGAATGTAACTGGCGCAAAAGGCAAACATGATATACAATGCAAACCGGTAAAACTCTCGTTCAACACGACACTAAAAGTAAAATAAAACTACATATACACGATATGATACACACGAAAAGCTGACAAAACGTAATGATATGTCCCACATGGTTGAAAATTCCGATAGAAGAGCATATTCGTATATTTAAACAGGAAAATAGATTTTGGTTTGGGGTTTCGTATCCTGTAACGTAAATTAAAAAAAAAAACAGCAACAGATGCAACCCAGACTGTAGGGTTTAGTAGTATTGAACAGATAACGATAACTGATGTGTAAGATATGGTACAACCAAAACAGAACAACTACGAACCGCTTTTCCTTCAGCTACGTATCGCGTATTGCTTTTGCGACTACGTAAAGTGTAGCGTACACTTTCCTGGGTTGTTTTACAGTACGTGTATACCGTTCCCTTGAACTTATACGTTACACGTTCCATAGATTTTATAGATCTATACATTCACCTGGCCGTTTTCCATCTTTTGTTTTCCAACTGTTTTACAAGCACGTGCAATCGATGTAGCTATCCCGTTCCATCCTTTCTATATATTCGCGCTTCACTGAACGCAACGTCACATTGAAGAAGCAACTGATAATAATACATAAGACTCACATAGAAAATGCATGAACCGATTAATGTAAGATTATATTTAAATCAATTGTTTTTTTTTTTGTTTTGTGTAGTGATGTTGAACAATTAATCTGCTTTATTGATTATTTATTTTATTGTCAATAAATGTTATTATACGCTAGACGAACATTTGATCATTATCTCTTTCCATTACGTACGAATTTCGCATGTGTCTTGAAATCGCAACAACAAAATTTTCAAATCGTACCATATGCTTCATATATTTTTTGAACTTTGTACCTTAGCTTAGTAGCGCCAAAACTACCACGGCATGGCTGTTACGTGAAAACATTAGGCTATGCTGTTGCGAGACTTTTGTTTCTTACCGAACTTTGCTTTCTTCTTTTGAAATGCGGACACGTCTCCACCACCGGATGACATGGTAGAATCATCCGCTGTTTCATTAAGCCGCTTCTCTCCGCTGTAAAGATAAAAACGTAAGATCTCTTACTACATAACCGGCCAGATTCCTTTTCTATTTACCTTTTAATGGACACTACCGTAGATTTGGTGTTAGATAGAACTTTGCTCCATTCTTCGTCCGTTCCCTTGATTGCGTATTGATCGAGGTTAAGCTTTTTCAGTTTGCTCAGCTCCTTCTTTTGCTGTTTCTCTAAAGTTTTCACATCGTTTGCGAATTCTTCATTCAAGCTCTGCTGCAAGGGTATCAAATTTTCTCCCATGTTCAACTCGCTTGGTTTCGCCATGGTTCCCTCGATGGTATTTTCCATGGTTCGCACGATGTAGTTCGTAAGCTTTTTAATGCAATCCAAAAACTTTGCCAGTACCTGATTGCTAGGCATGTTTAGCTCTTCCATCATTTGATCGATCGTCTTATTCTGCAATCCACATCCAAGCAGAATTGCCTTATGTAACGTCTCGAGACGAGCTCCGGCCATCTTGTCTTGGAAGTATAGAGACGCAAGATCGGTAGTCAAATCCCAGATGAGCTTGTATTCCACTTGACTGTTTACGTACATTTCCAGACGCTGTACATCATGTGGAAGGAATATTTCATCGATTGTCTTTTGCGTCAGTGCTGGAATAAGTAACGCTCGATTAGTAATCATATTAATGCAGCAGCGCGTACTAGCCTACCTTTGCCTTCCATCTTAACTGCCCTATTCTCGAGCAAAGAAAGCGCCATGCTGGTTGGAAACTTTGAAAATGACTTTCCGAGCAGTTTCAGTATACGTCGACGGAAGTCATAAAAGTAATGATTTAACCACTCATTGGTTTCAACCCTGTCATTGCTGCAGTTGATCGGACAGAGCAGAATGCAGGAGTGCTCCCCAGTAAGATCGTTTTCCTTCTGGCTCAGGTATACGGGAACAAATTTTTGGCTTTTCCAAAAGCGCAACAATTCGCCAGTGAGCCCAAACGACGTGCCAATGTAGTCGAGCAATTCGGGTTTGCGCTCGGCGAGCGATTTGAGCAGTGTTGGGATTTTTTTTCTCGGTGCAATCACTTCTTTCAGCAAATCTACGTCCTCATCATCAATTGTTTCGATGCCGTCGTCGTTTGCTTGCTCATCGTCCAGACCATCGGTTTCGATGAGAAATTTCCCTTCATAATAAAGTTTCAGCTGGCTAAGAGCGCGCTTTCCATACCCCATCTGTGGAAGAGTTTAAGTTTAGGAAACTTTTCCCAAGGATGGATGCATACAACACGTAACTTACTCGTTGATAGTTTGGATGTGTTGCTATGCGTACGATTCGCGCTCCGGACAATTTCGGGAACTCATGATCGCCGAACTGTTCCGCTATGTTCCACGGAATCAAATCGCCGGAAGCTTTCATGCCACGCACGAGCGAATTCTGCAGCGTTCGGGAAGAAATTTCTCCCTCCAAACACACTTGAATGACGACCAGAATCTCTGGCAATTGATTTTTCTTTACGATCGGACCTAAAAGACAAAACAGATGATGAGACGGAGCATCGCTCATCATCTGCAAATCATTTGGACTGTTTTTATAGTGCGACGAAACGCAAATTGATACAATCCTCTGAAGGAATGTTTCGGCCGCTCGATGATAGGAAAACAGTGCGTCTCTGTTCACGTAATAAAGCTGACACTCGTCCGGTGGCGGACAACCGGTGTTCAAATTCTGTACGATCGTAGCGTCGAGACACAACAGTGACGTAAGCCATGATTCAACGGCGTCTCCCGGACTGTATCGAATCGATTCTTCAAGCGTAATCTGTGGAAAGGAGTACGAACATGTGGAGGAGATGAAAAAGATTCTTGTGCCAAATCCCACTAACTCTTACCGGTTGTGGAGCTTTGTTTTCCTTTTGTAATTGCGACAATAGCTTCAAGCTAAGGGATCTTCCAGTTCCCTCGTATCCATTGATCGTAGAAGCCATGAAAACCAGATACGAACCCAACATGGCTCTTACCATTGGCAAAGGGATGGCTGCTGCTTCGTCGATGATCAACAGATCAGCGGCATTTAGTAGATGTGCATCGGTCGGGGAAATGTATTGAATCGTTTGTCTGTTGTTTCGTGTTACGTTGATGCGAATGATGGCTTTGTTGAAGTTCGGATTGGTCGAGCGTATGATGGTGTAGTCCGTGTGCTCCTGGTACTCCAACACATCAAAACCTTTGAGTATGAACTCGAACAAGGTGATCAAATTTTCCGGCGATGGCGACGTTACGTACACATTTACGTAGCCAAACGCTATCGACCCGGCAATAGCAAGACCCATGGCGGCAGATTTTCCACGGCCGCGCCCAGCAGTTAGCGATGTTGGTGGTTTCAGTTGCTTCTCGGCCAGCGCATCGATAAACTGTGCCACGGCTTTTGCCTGGTCATACGTTCGGCAGAGATTGACCAACGGTCCCGCCGGTGGAGCATCTGCCAGACTTTCCTTTAGCTCCGCAAGCTGCTCACTGTGATTGTTTTCGATCGAAGCAACATCGATCGGTTTCACGTCAGCTGTGCGTGAAGATAACGGCAGCACGGTCAAATCATCATTGACTAGCAAACAACGGGAGCAGTCGGCTAGCGATAGAATTAGACGCTCATTGAAGCGACACGTAACGTTCTGGTGTGCTTCCGTGCGATACCGTTTGTGCACGTCCATGCTCATAGTGTAGAGCTGTTTCAGGGACGAGATCGTTTTCAGCAACAGTATGATCAAACCACCTCCCTCCACAGTTTCGACAGTACGTGCCAAAAGGTTAGGCGTGAGGGCTTCGAAATCTTGCAGTACACACACGCCATACGTTTTACCGAGAATGGTATGGGTATCCTTATAGTATCGGCCATGGATGGTAGTAGCTACCCGAAATGCATCGAACAGATCCGACTCGTCAATATCGATCTTACCGGCTTGTATCTTTTTCGCTCGCTTTTTACCATGACTGAAAGAGAATCCCGCAGTGTGTTGTTAGTAAGAATAGAAACAGTAATGCTAAGCTAAACAATTACTTCGAAATTGCTTCATCCTTGTTTTTGTAGCACCACAGCACGGTCGGTCGTGCTTTAACCGATGCCTTGGTCAGGATATCGTAGAGTATGGGCACCTGATCCCGGGCCTTATTGCCAACTATAACGAACATCGTGCGATGTCCCATCTTGACACCATTTTCGATCATCACACGGATGCGGTTGTCTATCTTTTTTTTCACCATTTTAACGGAAAAAGTGTTCTATTTCGTTTTAATAATTCAATACCCGGCTTCACGTGGGACGTGCTGAACAAAACAAATGTGGTTTTGAAGGTGACAGATACAGGGTGCCACGCACGAATATTGTTAATAGATATTTCATCGATTGTTTCAAAATGTATAATGACATTTCTACATCGTTTCGACGAATTGAAATGTATGTAAACAATCTGCGAAACGTGAATCGGAATACCCGGTCTTTGCAATGTGCGGAATATTTTGCTACATCTGCACCAACAACAGCTCTTCCGAGGGCGAAGAAACAGTGGGTAATGTTTAATATTGGAGCGAACATCACCTATTGATGGTACATGTCAATTTTCAGCTCGAAACATTTAGGAATATACTGAAGAACCGTGGTCCTAACTACGAATCCACATTGTGGTATGCATCGAAGGTGCTGTTCTATGGATCGGTGCTATGGCATCAGGGTGTATCGTTATGCAAACAACCCATTGCAAGTGATCAAACGGTGCTGGTTTTCAATGGCGATATCTTTCAGAAGCGAGAAGATATGCACAGAAGTGATACGTCGTGGCTTTTGGAGCGAATAGAAGCATGTCGGAACGAAGCTGATCTTTTCAATCTTTTCGCCTGCTTGCGTGGTCCGTATAGTGTTATTTTTCTTAGAAAGGAGGAAAATAGAGTTTACTTCGCCCGTGACGCTGTTGGCAGAAACAGTTTGCTCATCGGAAGAAAATACGATGGAAATATTTTTATTTCTAGTGTTGGAGGTAAATATCCGGATATACCATACATTCCATTACAGTTTGTTCACGAGAATTCGTTTATATCGTTACAGGAAACGTTGCATCCACCGTCGTCCATGAGCTTCCCCCGTACGGACTTTACTTTATTGATTTAGAGCGTGTAAATGAGTCAAAATCGGTTACTTTACATCCGTGGACAGATGATTGCACGCAGCTAGAACAGATGTTTTGCAATTTAGTAACAATCCAACCAAAAGTTCAATTAAAAACCCAACAGACAACAAACATTACGCAGGTACACCGTTCGACTCTGATCATATTATTGCAACATGTTTACACAACTATTATTTTACTTTCTTTTAGTGCAATTTCAATTTTCATACATTGCTAGCAGATGAAACACTGCTAAAAGGAGACATTTTCGAATCTTTGTTGAAACAACCAGAAATACACAATATTTGCAATCAACTACTGGGAACTCTGCGCTGTGCTGTTGAGGAGCGCATCACCAACACAACACAGCACTGTAAAGTGTGTCTAGAAAGCCAATCAGAGTGCAATCATCCAAAGGTTGGAATCTTATTTTCGGGTGGAATTGATTGTACAATTTTAGCCCTTTTAGCGGATGAGTTTGTTCCAGCGAACTGTCCAATTGATTTGTTAAATGTAGCCTTTGAAAAAGTAAACCGTTCCAATGTGAAGCCAGCACAAATAGAATGGAGCGTACCGGACAGAGTGACTGGGTTGAGTTCCTTGGAGGAGCTGCGGCGTTTAAGACCAAATCGGTAATGAAGGATCAAAAACAAGATTTGTATTGAAATTCACTAATTTATTTTCGATATTTTTATTTCTGTGTCCCATAAGTACATGGAATTTTGTAGAGATAAATGTTTCTCGGTGTGAACTGAACGAGAAAAGAAAAAATATTTCTCAACTTGTGTTTCCTCTGCGGAACGTTTTGGACGAATCGTTGGGTGCCGCACTTTGGTTCGCTTCTAAAGGAGTTGGGCAGAAAAATGGAGAAACATATGATAGTACCAGTCGAGTAAGTAGCTTAGTGGAAGCAATACACGAGAGATGAGGCACTCTTAAATGCGGATTTACTTTCAGGTTCTGCTGTTGGGGTCCGGAGCCGATGAGCTGTTTGGAGGATACACCCGACACAAAGCTGCATTCGAACGACATCTTCGCGCCAATTCAGAAACTTGTTCTACTGAGATTATTCTACATTCATACCAGAAAGCATACGAGGCGCTGGAAGAAGAATTGAATTTGGATTGGATCCGCCTACCAAGTAGAAACTTGGCACGTGATGATAGAGTAATTAGTGACAATGGTGTAACACCTAGAACTCCTTATCTGCAAGAAGATTTTATCGCGTTGGTACGTTCCTTGAAAGCTTCCCAGCGCTGTTATCATCCACTAGGGCCCGGAATAGGGGATAAGCTTACGTTACGTTTATGTGCTCATCAACTTGGTTTAACACAAGCATGTATGTTAAGGAAACGTGCTTTACAGTTCGGTTCCAGGATAGCAGACCGAAAACAAAACGCATCCGATCGTTCGGCGTATCTGGAAGGATAATATTAATATTTCGCAAAAGTACTATCTTTATGTAGCATGTATATTTGAGGATAAAAAAAACAATCAAAAGCATTTTATCTACTTTCTAGCATCAAACATGTAATGTTGAAACTTAATAAAATGTAAAATCATCTTATTTTCATTCAATTTGATAATTTTATTGATCATTTTGTCATCCACGCGATTGAATAAGATTTCTAATGTTGGTATTTGATTTCAAACGAATACAGCGCTTTCTATATACCTTGGTAATGTTTGTACATGAAAATAAAGAAAAAAGAATCGTAGTGCATATTCGACAGGGACGTACACTAAAGCGCTGCAATTTGCAACAAATTGTGAAAATGCCCGATAAACCCGTGAAACAAGACAGTAAGAAGGACGATGGAGCAGAGCTGGAAACGCAGATTATTATGCGAATGCCCAAGGTAGTGTTTGACCTAATGCTCTAATCTTGTACGGGTTCATTTAGCGTGTTTGTACATTCACAGGAACCAGCGGCTGCCCTACGCGAAGCGATACAAAGCGGTGCCAACAATCTGAAGGATCGGTTATTCATTCGTTTGGAAAGTGAACTACGCTATGGCGAAGTTCGGTTCGATCATTGGTTGCTGCATGCGAAAGTTGTTGATCTTCCTACGATAATCGAATCGCTGAAAACAATCGATTCGAAGAATTTCTACAAAACTGCGGACATATGTCAGATGGTAATTGTTTTCTCGAACAACTATAGTAAGTTTCTTTCCGGGAAATAATCTGTATCATCATAAACCTCTTTTTTAGATGATATGCAAAGAGGAGCCCGAGCAACAATCAGCTGAAGAGGAATCGCCAAACAAAAATAAGAAGAAAGATCCAAACAAAGTGGACAAAAAATTCCTGTGGCCACACGGGGTCACACCACCCTGCAAGAATATACGGAAACGCCGTTTCCGTAAGACTCTCAAGAAAAAATATGTCGAAGCACCGGAGATAGAAAAGGAAGTAAAACGTTTGCTACGGGTCGACAATGAGGCCGTCAATGTAAAGTGGGAACTTATCACCGAGGACGAGGATCCTAACAAACCCTCGCCGGGTTCGGGCACTGAATCGGGAGCACCCAATAAGAGCCCCTCGAAGAACACGAAAAAAGGTGACCATAACAAAGACGTGGGAGAGCATGACATTTTTGGAGAGGAAGTGTCGGACTCCGATGAAGAAGATAATCCGATCAACAAAAACATCGACATTGATGAGAGCAGCCGACTGTCGGCAGAAGCGGATGATAGCCGTTTGTCCGACTCCAGCTCTTACCAGGGCACACAGCAGACAGAGAGAAACCCAGCACTGGAGTTTAATAAAAGCATGTTTAGCGGTGCGGGTTCGAGCAGTGGCTACCGGGCGGCAAGAAGACCCGAAACGGGCGCTGGCAGTGCCGGCGGATCAAAGTCCATATCATACTTTCTGGGCGACAGTTCTCGGTTGGATTCCGATAACGACTCGTCGGAGATGCCGCACGGTGGGTTCGGAAATAGTCAGAACAGTAACGCCAATAGTGCAACCGCTAGCACGAATAATAACGCCCGGATTTACGAGCTGCAGCGCCAAATAAGCGATCTTAAGACGCAGCGCAATCAAAAGGAGCAGGAGATTCGTACGATCGAAAATCAAACGTTGCGTCAGCGATTGCAGGATAAGCTGGACAGCTTACTGATGGAGATACAGGACAAGGAAAAAGAGGTAAACTGGGGAAAGATTTGGGCTTACCTTTACAGAGATTTTGCTAATCTTCTCTCTTTGACTTTTTAGATACATGATCTTCAATCGGGAGAAAAATATAATCTGGACTAAATCGAAGAGAATATATGAAAAAATGCACGAAATCGCAAATCTGGCAACGGAACGATCCATCCCTGCAAATAGTAACGACTAAATATCGCAAAAATATTGCAGTCGAAAGAAGAAAAAAATCCCGAATTTCATCCATAAAAAGTTTATAATATATTTTTTCTTTGTAAACAGTTTGTAAGACCCTAACGCTTTATCTACGACTGTGTACGGAATGTGTGTATGAAAGAACGGGAATGTTTAAGTATGTGGTCCTATGTTTTTTTTTCCTTTTCAAACGACTGTGGACGTATTTCGCTTGTAAGGCAATTGGGTATTTGTTTTTTTTTTTCGACGACCCCGACGACGTACACGTCCGCCCAATTACGTGAGCAGAAAACGCCATGTTACGGTGGCGTGTGCCGATCGAACGTATGTACGCTAAACTACGTCTAGTGAGTATAAGTCGCAAACATTGGGTGATCCTCTTGTTTTTTTTTTAATACCGAAAAGTGGTGTTTGTTTTATGTTGCACTATCTCTGCCTCTACCGTTCTATCCATTTTTTACTATAACTACGCGAATAATAACAAAAAAATACTGTGTAATAATGTTCCCACATATAAGGGCGGAGCAATACTCTGGAAATAAGGGTGAGGGTTGAAAACGAAACGAATTGCTAAGGACAGTCTAGTTCGGTGGAAACACTTGATGGGCTTTGAAGATCGCGCCCCGTTGTGTGTTCCCACAGTGAGGGTTGGTAAAAATATAGTAACGGCTATATTAACTTTACATCACGCATTGCATGTTGTCTTTCCTTGTCAGCTGCCAAAAGTTGTGAACATTCCCAGTTTTGCATTTCAAACGCGCGCGTGTGCGCCGTTGTCGGAGTACGTGACATTTTCGTTTTTCCCTTCGTCAAACTATACACCTGTTTATCTAGCGCTATCATTAAACGGTCTTGTTGCTTTTTACCTGTTGGAACAGAGGCGCATGACTGTCCAACGTTGAACCGTCTGCAAAAGGCATTAAAGTACAATTTTTTCACGTCTTTACGGACTCTTTTAGTATTTGGTATTGGATAGCAGCTTTCTGATGTTGTTTCTTTTGTTATGTTTGCGCAACTGCTGATATTATGCGTGACCACTAGAACTCGTCGAACTATTCTGCTTGCTATTTAATTGACGAGTACAAGTTTCACTTTAAGGAAAAAGAAAACTATTGTCCTCCATATGACGCTTGGTTACATTTTGCGCGTACCGTCTAATAACGACAAAGTGTTCGTTAACTGCCATTCTTATCGATTTTTTAATCCCCATTTTCAACAATGATACTGTATTTGTTTGTATAAGTACTGTTTGTTAGGTTTGGAAATTATATTGAAGTACAGTGGTTGACTTAAAGCAACATTGCTGTTTGATTGAGTCGTAAGCTCTCTGTGTATGTGCTTATTTGTTACCTTCTATGCTGATTCGCTTGAGCAACAGTACGGGACAATACAAGGCTGGGCATTCTCTGCCTTGCACACGGATCGATTTTCCAGAGACAATTCGGAAAGGCACGGTTTGCATACTATAACTTCAAATATACTGTTAAAATTTGTTTCTCTTTGCTGTTGTTTTTTTTATGCTTCTATCACAACGGATCGACGATCCACGTTCGCTAACGATCAGTGAACGAGAATGAAAACCTTTCAAAATTCTACTTCTCCTTGCATGTAGATATAAAATTGCATGCTTATTTTAGATCATAAATGGGAATGTGCTTGGAATGTTGTTCTGCACATGTATTGTAGTTGCTTTTAAGTAACGATTTCAATTAAGTAACGAACGCCCCTTTTCAAACTTTCATCAAACGTTCAATAACATTCCCACCGAAGGAATTGACTTTAACATTGGATGACAACTGCCAGGCACTTTCTATGGTTTCCGTTTGCTAAAACACAATGTAGCACATAACCGAACACTCAACCTAGGGGACAAATGCAATTTTTACGAGTAGAGAAAAACAGTCCGACTTCTCTGTGTGTGTTTTTTGTTTAAAACGTTCCGCCCACTTGCAATAATCGTTCGGGGGCATGCCAGTTTTGGAGAGGGAATGATGAACGCACCAACAAACAGTTTGCAAACGCCATCGTAGATAAACAATTGAGCCTACAAATGCAGCACACCATCCTTTTGGGAGATGAGATTACTCTCCTCAAGTGTGACCGCTTCGATAAGATCCACCACCTCGTCCTGATCGTCCTGGTCGTTTTCGTCCGAACCCGTCGTATGGTGCGACTGGTGTGACCCACCGGAAAGCTGACTATTGCGCGAGAATGATCCGCGCCGGGGAGGTGCAAGCGTTCGCTGGTTGGCGGGCTTTACCGTGATGATAAGGTTAGAGCTGTTCGCAACCATCATGTCCGTCACCTGATCCAGCGTTTTGCCTAGCACCTCTATACCGTTCACCTCTAGCACCTCATCGTTCACCGCCAACAGGCCAGTACTTTCGGCTAACCCTCCAGGCACGAGTCGAGAAATGAAGATTCCGGGCAGCTTTTCCAGTCCGTTTGCGGTGACTCGCACTGATGTACCATCGCTGAGATACAGAAGCACCAAAACATTCATTATTTATCGTACAAACACATGCCAAAGCGCGTGATGGAATCAAACTCTTACCGAATATAGAATCCCAAAGGTTTTTCACTGCCATGCTTCAGCAAACGTACTCGTCGGCATGTTTCGGGGACAATATCGACGTCGATGATAGCGGATACCTAAAAAGACAGACATTAGCTTCACTGTCGAATGAGGCAAATACGTTTACGAGCGCATACCTGTCGAAAATCGTGCGGATTGGATATTGCCAAACCTTTCGGTTTTACCGGAGTTTGTCCAAGAATGCTACTGATGAGATTTCTGGGTCGAATCGTACCGTATCCTGTTCGCTCCTCAATACTGTCACCTATTTAATGAGATCGTACATTAGGATACAATTTGAATTATAATACCCATGCTTAATGTCGTGATGTTCTTGTTTTCATATAGTAAAAAGGTATATTTCAAACCGTTGCTATCATTTTGAAAATGAAGCCAAAAGCGGATCCAAGTTAGCGATCAGCGGTACCGCCTCATGATCACGAAATTAATTCGCTTGATGAGTAACTATGCGGATTGCGATCATTCATGAAACTCCGATCGGAAGCGGGAGAAACAAAATTAATTAACAAAAATAATAGCGGGATCAATCGTTCGCAGGCTGGACTAAGCGGATAAACTAGGGAGCATGTTTTTATGTTTCAAACGCACGAATCGTTTCGATTTACGATCGCAACCTGACCTCGATCGATAGCGAGCTCGTCGATGTGGTGGTGTGGGCAGATGGTATACACAGTGAATTGTGCGATACTGATAATCATCCCAACTTGCATCCCCTCCCTTGAATTCCATCAATCAACCAACTTCATTATCCACTATATGCTAACGCTAACGGTGCACTTGCCGTAAGCGGAGTAGCCATACGCATACCCGCCCGATGGAATGAATCATTCGGGACGCTATTGGTACTAGCCATCATTAGAAGGGCGTTCTTATCCGCCAAGTGTACACAGTGACATTTGCTAGGGTTGCAATTGTACCACGATAGCTACATTGAAGTGGAATTCATTTTCTTCCGGTCGCACTCACTCTCCGCCCGCTCCGTACGTTACCTTTCTTCTGTATGATTACGCGTAGCAGGGGTCGTGCCGTCGTCAGGGCCCTTCCAAAGTTGTCGTCATTGTTGATCGGTAGCAAATCGTTATCCCGCGGATCGATGTATGAAACGAGTAGCTGGGAGCGGTCGAGCTTGTGTAGCCGTTCGATTAATGACTGGAACTCTTCGAAGGAATGTTGTTCGGAGCGTTTTACGGACCATCGCCGGAATTCAGCATCGAACTAGAAATTGGTGTACGGAAAAATCGGATGGAATGGCATATGCACATATTGGAGAACCATGCAGAGACATGTTAAAACAGTATCGTTTTTTCACTGGTTTTACCTTTGATTTGATTTCTACACGATCGCTGTCGATTTTCGGGTGCGCTGTTTTACTTTTCGACATTCTTCACTTATTTATAAATCATTTAAATCGCAAAAAGAATAATTTAAAACTTTACACTATCACACAACGAACAAAGAGCTCCTGGACGATACGCGAACAGCAAACAATACTATGTGGATCACCGTACTTTTTTCCCTTTGGGGCCCGATCATATATTTCGATTTCTATTGCGAGATGTACTTGGACATTCAACAATTTCACTTCCTCACTGCAAGTTGGCACGGGGTTGGGTCGGAACGATGCTAGCAAAACCACGCAAAAAACGCCATCCGGATCAATTGAACAGATATCACGAGACACAACTTACACGATGGAGAAACTTATGCAAAGCGGATTGGTGGTCGGATTTCCCTTGCTTCTTATCCTCCCGTTGCCAAACACGGCGCCACACGATAATGGGAACAGAGCGAAGTTACTACAATCGCCGGGGGAACACTTTCGCATGACGGGCGCATCGAGCGCACATAAATCTAGACATATATTATCACAGTATCACTTCGCCAGAGAGGCGTACATACGGATGAAAGGTTTAAGCACATTCATAAGCAGAGCAGTTAAAAAATATTAAACGAAAAACAAGTTTTTCACCGATGGAAAACACAAACGCGCTACTGCTCCTGCATTACACGGTCCGCCGTCGCTTTTTTCTCTGCGCTATCCAGCAAACGGGACCACGGAAAAGTCATTCTTTTAACGAAAACGTCAAAAGCGCCCATTTTTTCTTAACGAATGTGTCTTCCATCTTTTTTTAACGAACAGAATGTCAAAGCAAGCCGATATACCGTGAAGCGTTCTTTGTGAAAACAGAATATCGTGTCCATTGCACTTCTTGTGGAAAGAAAACGAAAGAGTGTGTGACCTGTAATAATGTCTCATGGCCGTAACGAATGTCGAATCTACGTCGGTAACTTGCCACCAGACATCCGAACCAAGGATATTCAGGATCTTTTCCACAAGTTCGGCAAAGTGACTTTCGTGGATCTAAAAAACCGCCGTGGGCCGCCATTTGCTTTTGTAGAGTTTGAGGATGCACGGTAATGTATCGCTTGCAACAAACACGCATCTGTAGCGAAAGGAACAATAAATTTACCGATGTGACTACCTGGGTTCTTTGCAGCGATGCCGACGACGCGGTTAAGGCTCGCGATGGATACGACTACGATGGATATCGCTTGCGCGTCGAGTTCCCACGGGGCGGTGGTCCCGGCAGTTACCGCGGCAGCCGCCAAGGGAATAGTGATCGTAGCAGTAGAGGCGATCGTGGAAACCGTGGTCCGCCCGCACGCCGCTCCCAGTTTCGAGTGATGGTAACCGGGTTACCATCGTCCGGATCGTGGCAAGATCTGAAGGATCATATGCGCGAAGCGGGCGATGTTTGCTTTGCGGATGTTTATAAGGATGGTACGGGAGTAGTGGAATTCTTGCGGCACGAAGACATGAAATACGCTATCAAAAAGCTTGACGATTCCCGCTTCCGCTCACATGAGGTAACAGATGGTGACGATGTTGAGAATGTAATTACGATATTGACGAAAACAATTCCTGATTTCCTACATGTAGGGTGAAGTTGCTTACATTCATGTACGGGAAGATTCTGGAAATGACGAAAAGCGTGAATATAGGGACAGGTAATTTTACCTTCAGATTCATATTACGATTCAATCTGTCGGACACTTATTGTTTCATTTCTTTCTGATACAGATCATATTCACCACGCCGTCGAAGGGGATCACCGACTTATTCGCCAGTTAAAAGGAGCTTCTCGCGATCACGTTCCCGTTCCTACAATTGAGCAGGCGGCGGAGGGCTGTCCTTCCAAGCAGACTAAAGTAATTAAATCGCTAAATCTACTTCTTTCTTCAGTTTTACACAATTGTACACACGAACGTCTTGACTGCAGACAACGGCAGAAGAGCAATTGGCCATTTTCGTTTGAGTTTAGTTTAAACAATCATTTTATTTCGCATTTTTTTAACGGCACCTTCGAATCTTTAGGAAGTGTGCCCCCACCTTCAAGCTTCTATCCCAAACGATTGCTTCTACAATCAATAATGTGTGAATAATTTATCTCGTTAAAATCAGCAATCGTGTGAAATCTTGATAAGGCTTAGTATAGAAGCTAAGAAGAATTTAGTTGCACCTGTATCCCACACAGAACCACAAGAAGCAATTCAATAGATTTAGAACAAAAGTAAGACGTATTGGCAGGAAGTGTAAACAACATTCCTTAACGCAAGGAAATTGAGCTCTGCCTAGTAATGTAAGCAAATACTTTACTTTAATCAGGGACGATCGAAATGACATGGTGGCAGATGCAATTGAAAGCGTGCTTTCATCTAATGGCAACATTGTACGTATGTAATCGTGTGTGTATTGGCAGAACTGTCGCAGTGCATGCACCAGCGACCCAAATTGATCGTCATTATTTACTTTGCCGTGCCACCACTGCACATCATTACTTATCCAGTTGATTGTTTGCATGCAACAGAACATCACCCACCGTATTACGATAGCAGTAAGGGTGATGGTAAAAGACGAAGGACTATGTCGATTTATATTTTACAGAGTAGCGTATGGCAAAAGAGACTGCCGCCCAGGACAGGGGAAACACCCGGGACAGACGGCGGCTTTGATCATATTTCCATTGCATAACGAAAATCGATAAATATTCAATATGATAAGAAGATTCATTAGCTTCATTTGTAATCGAGTGAAACTTAACATGTTATTTTGTTCTTTTTTCTGACAGGGTCTAAGAGGATTGATAGAATGTGATAATTTTGAAGAGAGCGCAGCAGAGGATAATATGTACAATGAGGAATTGCGCGCTATCTCATTGATAACGACGGGAGTCGTATCGATCAGTGCTGCGGTCTCATAATTGTTCACCTATTACACAGGTCACCTTCGGGATGTGGATGAACGTAATTCGTATGCACAATGGATCCTGCTGATCTCACTTATTGTGGGGAACAATGGACGATTTTTTCGTAAAACATCATACGATTGTTTAATTGGCTTCATGTTGCGAAGCATTATAACCACCTGGTTTCCGTTCTTTGGTGGTACAGTTCAACTGACGACTGTTCTTGAGCATATATGCTCGTTGATGTCTTATTGTCATATCATTTTATTCCTGATTGGTAGAAGTCCCCTTCGGTAAACATTTTTCATGGTATCGGTGGTATCACTTACTAAAAAACACCTTTTTGGGAATAATATTTTTACCTCAGGTGGGATAAAATTTGCTTTCCAAAATAATAGATATTATTCTATGTTGTTCTTGTTAGTTTGGTACGATATAATCAAATCGATCGTGGGCTTGCTTTCTTCATACGTTTTTTTTGCCTTAGTGGCAAGTAAAAGTAAAATGCACGGATGATGCACCGTAACTTGGAGATGATGGATTGATGGTGGATTCAGGACATCGAGGGACTGACGATGCACAGGAAGGAATGGAAGCGTAAATTTGAAAACACAGGACAGGAATAATCGTGGAGGCTGGATGTCGTATTATTTTTGCACTGTGATTTGGATTGATTGGATTCATGGATCGCCGTTGGAGTAAGGAGATCTCAAGGATGTGGCTGTGTTGGTTCTGGAATAGTTGTGCACTGCAGCATCATTCTCATCATCCATACCGCACTAGGCAATCTGTTTTCCCATCGCTGGACGTCGAGGGATGTGGATTATAGGATTGGTCGCAATATTCCGGATCGTCGTATCCAAGTTTCGGCAGGTACCGTTTGTATCTGTGACGAGTGGATGGACAAATATCCTTGGACGCAGCTGCTGCGCTTGTGCCAACATTAAAAAAACGGGAAAGGCATTTGGATTATCCTTGTCCGAGGTTGGATCGACGTTGGAAATGGAATGTGCAATCATTCGGTAAACACAATTAGTTTTTTTTCTCAATTAACACGTTTTACCTTCCTGTAGCATTTAACCATATTTCTTAACTTTTCTATGTTAAACCCCTCTGGAATATCCTTTGCTGTATACTTCCTTATTCACAGCTTTGTACCAGAGGATTTAGACGGGATAAATGATCTTTCCATCTTTCTGTTCGTCTCCCTTCAAAATGTACAGACAGATACGTTCTCCCATGTCCATCGTGTTTGATGATTTCGATAATTAATATCCACATATTAACACTCTTTTCCATTTGCCCCTTAAACGATCGCAAACGGCAATAATCGCTCATTTTAGCAGGAAACGCGTTTAGGACGTTTTTGGTGGTAAGATTTCTTTTGGTAACACATTTTTCGAACTGGATAATGATGCAGAACGGACCGGCAGTCGGTGAATGGAAAATCGTAATAAATGCCTCAATCGTAAGTAAATGGACGCGTTCTGAAATACACCACAGCTATTCGATCAACTGTACTGGATCGTCAGGCACTATATAGTTTATATAGACATATACAAAATAACAATGGCAATAGTATGGACAACGTGGTTTGTGTGCTGGTTAAGGCAATAAAGTGTAGCGAAGGGGTATGATTTTAACAAACCAAAAACTTGTGTGTCATCGCTATGCAAATTTTTGTTATCTTTTGAGAAAATGTTTGCAGAAAAAAATGCTACATAAGTCGTATTGTATTACAGTAAAAGCATTGCTTCAGGAGCAATAGGGGGCTGACCGTTATTCAAGATAAAAAAAAAACCCCTGACAGCTGGGCACTTCGTCGAGAAACGTAAACAATCAGCAATGGCAGCGAGAGGTGCACACATAACACCGAACGTAGAAGTGAAACCATCTTTGTTTGAGGTTTTGGCGGCAGACTCGCTAAATGTTACTTTTTACCCTGCAATAAAACGCGTGGTTGATGTAAGTAAACACAAATCATACTTTATTATGTCCTCATCTAATCGTGGAATGGTGTTAGTTTTTAGCAACAGCGAAGCCCACGGTCTTCGGAGGGCTGGTTCGTTATTATGACGAATTCTACTTGCTTTTCAACAGTTTCGTCCAAGGGTACTATCTAAAACGCTACGGAGGATCTCTAGCAGAGATATTTTACGGACTGACGAGAACCTCGGTACGAAGTAAAACATTCACCACGAAGGATCGCAATTGGTCGTTTATTGTACTAGTCCTGGTGCCGTATGCTGTCCGCAAACTGGAAAAGGTGTGTGACCGGTGGAAAGAGGATTATGAAAATGGGAGACATGTCTCGGCCGATCGCAAGCTACTGTATCGTTTGCTACCGTATGCGAAGGCGTGCTACGAAAGCGTGAAGCTTGTACATTATGTGTCTTATTTGGCCAATGTCACCCAAACCCATGCGCCTTCGTTACGAATTTTAGGGCTGGGATTGACCTATCTTCCTGAAGAGGAGGAAAGTTGGACGTTTAGGGATATGCTGCATGGAAAAGTCAAGTAAGTAGAGAGCGTAATAAGTTTCCCCGATGGTAGCTCACATGCTCCTTTTTGCAAATTGTTTATTGCAGGGTTGCAACTATTCTCAGCAGAGCCCTTTTGCGTAGCTTGGAATTGTCTGCATTTTTCCTACAATTCATCGAATGGTGGCAAACGGAAGCTAATATTGGTGACCTCTCGAAGCTGCCAATACCGGACGCTCCCGAATTGGATGCTAATGCGGTAAAGTACGCTGATGTGTGTCCCATTTGTCTACAAAAGCACCTCATTCCTACGGCGATATCCGTGTCAGGGTAAGGTTATATAGTTACATGGTCAGAGTAAATTGAATTTCTTTAAATGTACGTTCGTATTGATTGTTGCAGATATGTTTACTGTTACCGTTGCATCGTTACACATCTTCAATCGGAAAGCAGGTGCCCCGTTACTAAATATCCCGCAACCATTAATGATTTAATTGGAATTTATAGTGGCGATGATTAATGAAATGTTTAGTTAATCGGTTGGGTTAGTTTTACCAATACAAAGGGTTTAATGGGTTCATTTCAAAGGGGAATCGGTTAAAAGAACATTTTGGGGTATGTAATACATATTTGTGGCCTAGAATAACAAAATTCTAGATGTTATTGATAGAATAATAAATTTAAAATAATGAACTTTAATTACTACTTCGAGTATAATACTTCTTTATCTGGTTTTCGTTACAAAGGAGAAAAAGATAAAAAAAAACAATCGATGATTTTCGTTTCAACATCGTAGGATGTGGAACCCGCGCTTTAGCATCATCAAAACAAATCACCAAAAATAACAATCCACATGACAGTTCTCCTACCAACAGAAAACGTGCTCCGAGAATTTACCATCAAGTTAGTTTTATCAAACCCTCGAAGATGACTTGTGTTGAAAAAAGAAACAGTTCGCTCATTTACCACGGGAGTAATTTTCTCAAACAACGCTTATTGCTATCAACACTCAGTGGAAAATCAATCGAAATACGAGAAATACGCCCACACAGCGAAACGAATCCTGGCCTGCAGGAGTACGAAACGAATCTGCTTCAGCTGTTGGACAAACTTACCAACGGCACGACTACAAGAGTGGATCGCGATGGTTGCTCCTTCGTGTATCAACCGGGGCTATTGTACGGTGGGACAATTCATCATGATTGTAGCACAGAGCGTGGAATTGGTTACTATCTTGACATCCTGGTAGCGCTTGGACCTTTCTGCAAAAAGCCGCTGCAGGTTACACTGACCGGTGCAACGAACAGCAAAGAGTGTCCATCGGTAGATCACATAAAGGCATCCGCATTGCCGGCTCTGAAACGGTTTCTGCTGGTAGATGAGGGTCTAGAGTTGAGGATACTGAAGCGTGGCATGATGCCGGGAGGCGGTGGTGAAATAACATTCCGTTGCCCGGTGCGTAAATCATTGAAAGCAATTCAATGTACGAAACAAACGATGGTAAAGCGCATACGGGGTACTGCATACTGCTGCAAAGTCAGTCCCGCAATGGCCAATCGGGCCGTGGAGCACGCGAAAGGAGTGATGTTAAACTTTCTGCCCGATGTGTACATTAACACGGATCAACATAAGGGTAAACGGTCGGGAAACAGTCCAGGGTACGGTATCAATCTGGTAGCAGAAACAACCGATGGTACCATGTTCTCTGCGGAAGCTATTTGCAAAACGATGGAAGAGGTAATTTGTAAGCCGAACAGCGGGAGGAGTTGGTTTAGCAATAAAGGAACTTATTTTTGAATTTTGTTTTGCTTTCAGCAACAAGGCAATCCATCCATACCGGAAGACCTTGGTCGGGAGGCCGGCATGAAGCTGCTGGATGAGGTGTTCCGCGGCGGTTGCGTAGACTCTGCGTTCCAGTGGCTGGTCGTTCTGTACATGGCACTTGCCCAAAAGGATGTCTGCAAGTTTCTCATAGGGCCACTTTCACAATATACCATCCATTTCCTTCAGCATTTACGGGAATTTTTCGGCATTACATTTAAGCTGGAAAATGCAAGCGGAGATGAGAATGACGAAAACGACACCCGGGAAGATGACGATGAGCTGGCTGGATCTAACAAAGTAATGCTAACGTGTGTCGGTGTAGGATATAGTAATTTCAGCAAACGTGTCAACTAATTGGATTATACTCCCTTTTTGCCAATAGTGGATGCAAAGAGAAATAAAATGCTATGCGGTTACGATACGGATAAAATTCACATGCCTGATTATGTGTTTTGAGGAAGCAGAAATCGCGGATGAAGAAACGTTCAAATTCACCCTGCTTTAGTTACAGTAATTTTCAAACCAACTCTGAAGGGGAACAGTGTATACACCATTTCATGCTAACATATATTTTCGGATTTGCATATAAATGTAAGCCGTTCTATAAAGAAAAACTGAATAGTACAAATTTATTCACGTTGCATTTATTTGAGGGAAAATGGATTTACAAGTTTGAATGTTTTCTACCATGTCCATGTGCTCTCCTTTGGTGCAGTGCAAAAAGTTTTGCGTCAAACGTCAAGCGGTAATTTATGCATTTGGTAATTTTTCGGCAGTGAAAAATAAATAAAAACCGGCTTATCATCTCCGGCTCCCGAGGTTGATAAGGCATTTTACTACCAACTGATTAGCATTTGGAGTTTGTTCGGCTGGACGGAAAGGATGGCTTCAACCGTTGGACAGGTAATATGAAACTTTTTCTACAACACCCTTCAAACATGCCGGCATGCAGAAGAAAATCATCTTTTTTGTGTTGCAGGTGATCAAGTGCAAGGCGGCCGTAGCCTGGGAACCGAAGAAGCCGCTCGTAATCGAAACGGTTGAGGTCGCACCACCCAAGGCAGGCGAGGTTCGCATTAAAGTGGCCGCATCTGGTGTGTGCCACACGGATGCGTACACGCTGGGTGGATTAGACTCGGAGGGCATCTTCCCCGTGATTCTTGGCCACGAGGGAGCTGGTATTGTGGAGAGTGTGGGTGACGGTGTCACCAAATTTCAGCCGGGTGACCATGTCATTCCGCTGTACATTCCGCAATGTTTCGATTGTCGGTTCTGTAAGAGCCCGAAAACAAACCTTTGTCCGAAGGTTCGCGCAACCCAGGGAAAGGGTGTGATGCCCGATGGTACGACACGGTTTACGTGCAACGGCAAGCCAATCTACCACTTCATGGGGACGTCAACCTTCTCGGAGTACACTGTGGTGGCAGAAGTATCGCTGGCGAAAATCGACACAACCGCTGCGTTGGAGAAAGTGTGCCTGCTTGGTTGCGGCATTCCGACCGGTTATGGAGCCGCGCTTAACACTGCTAAAGTAGAGCCTGGCAGTTCCTGCGCCATTTGGGGTCTTGGTGCAGTTGGTCTGGCAGTCGTTATGGGTTGCAAGGCAGCTGGAGCGAGCCGAATTATTGGAGTGGACATTAATCCGAGCAAGTTCGAGATAGCGAAACAGTTCGGTTGCACCGAGTTTGTCAATCCGAACGATTTTGCCGATCCCATTCAACAGGTGTTGATCGAGAAAACCGATGGCGGATTAGACTACACGTTCGAGTGTGTTGGCAACGTGAATACGATGCGTGCGGCGCTGGAATCGTGCACCCGCGGCTGGGGCGTATCGGTGATCGTTGGCGTTGCAGAGGCTGGCAAGGAAATTGCCACACGCCCGTTCCAGCTGGTCACCGGACGCACCTGGAAGGGAACGGCGTTCGGTGGATGGAAAAGCGTAGAGAGCGTTCCGAAGCTGGTAGACCAGTATCTGCAGAAGCAGCTGATGGTGGATGAATTCATCACACACACTATGGGACTGGAGAAGATTAATGACGCATTTACGCTGATGCATGAAGGCAAAAGCATTCGTTCGGTGGTGAACATGTAACATACATGCATGTTTGCTTTTGTTTAGATAACCACATCGAGCTCAGGAAACTTTGCACAACATGGCCACGCCAAATATCACATAATCATCGGGGTTTTAAAAACTGTTCGTACCAGATGCATAGGATGATACATGTTGTTGTTTTGTAATGAATCGTTTGTTGTTTTTATTCAAGATGATGATCATTTTACAAGTTCACAAACCTTAATATTGTATCTATGAATGGGGGTCAGCGTGCAATCGTTTAGGACGATTGTTTTATACGTTTTCCAGATTCAGACGGAGTACCGGAACTGGAAGCTTTAACGTGTATTTTTAGGTGCATTATGAGGTGCTGCTTGCGTGAGAACGATTTGTTGCAAAGCTTGCATTCGAACGGCTTCTCGCCAGTGTGCAACCGGATGTGTCCAGCTAGGATACGCTTCGCCTTGAACATCTTGTGGCACACATTGCATTCGAATTTATTCACATCTTCGTGAGTGAACATGTGGTCACGAAGGTGGCTGTTGGTACGAAATTTCTTATCACACAACTTGCACGCGTACGGCCGATCGTCTGTGTGGATGCGGCAGTGGTTGGTAAGATCACTCTTCTGCCCGAAACATTTATTGCACTCCGTACAGACGTATTTACGTGAGCGATAATGGTTCTTCAGATGGTTCTGCAGCGAATCGGCACTGGGGAGCGTTTTTTCGCATTGTGTGCACTGATAATTTTCATCCTGTGCTTTATCTTCACTGATGCTACTACCTTCCGTAGCTTCGTGGCTTTGCTCCATATGCTTTCGTTGAAAGTGTCGCGTCATGCGCAGGAAGCTTGCGAAGATCATGCCACAGCCGTAAATGCAGATGAACGAATCCTGATGGAAGTACAGATGCTGCCGTATGTACGTTGCATCCGGAAACTGCGCATTACATACCCCACAGACGTGTATCTGGTCGAGGTGATTACGTTTCCAAAGCATATGGACATCGTCGATTTTATCATCCTCCGCCTCGTGAAGCAACAAGTGTAGGCGCATTGCCTCGAAACCGTTCGAAGTGTATTTTATGCACCGGGCGCAATGATACTTGTTGTCTCTTTTTTTGAATGTCTTCAACCTGGGCATACATACATCCAGTCCGTTTAGATAAAACGTTTCATGCCTTTGAAGATCGGGATGGTACACGTACTCTTCGGCCGGTACAATACTGCAGGGTGTACAACAGTGTTCGATAAAGTGCATTTGAGATAAAAATACGGTGAAACACTCGGAGCATCGGAAGTAATCTATCGACTCCAGACATAATTCAAATGTTGCTCTGTGAGTTTGAAAGTGTTGTTCCAGGGCTGTTTGACGACCATTCCAGTTGCAGTAGCTGCAGTAAGCTTGACCATTCTTCGATCGGCGTGTCACTTTTTTCTGCTCACGATCGACAGAAGTCTTTGGCACTAGAATGCAATGTTTGGAACTTCTAGTTTCCTTGCTTGGAACAGTCTCGTTGATCAATTTCTTTTTGCTATCCGTCTTTACGGGGCGTAATGTGAAACATTCTCCCTCATTCGATGCACTTGGTAGTAGGACCATTTCATACTTGTTGTCTACAACATCATCATCATCTATGTTCATCAAGGTGCATTCGATGGGACTTTCGCGAAGAAGCTCGCTTACATGAGAAGTTGCCTCTTCATATTCTCCAGAAATTGGCGGCGTGATTGTTCCCTCATCAAATTTGATGATTTCACTGGTGCCATTTTGATCATCCGTAATTCCCGTTTCAGTTTGCACATCTGTTTGGCAAGCTATTTCGGCGGTCTCATTGCTACATTGCGTACCGGTTGCATTCATTTTTACTGGTTCGGAAAATGCAATAATATCCGGCTCGTGGCTGCTCGATGCTTCCGTTTGACTCTCGGCATGTTTGGTGTCTGGGGTTTTCCCATTGGCGGGGTTCGATGGTTTAATGGAGAATATTTCATACAGCAGTTTGTTCGATTTCTGCGTCGTGCCAATGAAAAGATAAAGCTCCCGAAGCTTTCCTTTACATTCCGGACATACATTGTTTGGAAGTTTGTCATGTTTAACAAGCTGGAATAGTGGAACATTGGATATGTTTAGCTGGGGAATCAGTCGTTTAGCAGATCATTTACCTTTTCTCCGATCACCAATTCCAACACGCTTGGAAACGGTACAATGCGGCCATCCAAAATTTCGTTACAAAATATCGGTTTAAGCTGCGTTCGATCTACCGCAGCCAGACAGGTGCGGCATATTTCCTCGGCAGAGATGGTAAGCTCCAGATCCTGTGTTTCCATTGCGGGACGTATCGTAGTGTCTTTTACTAGTAGACTACGATGATATACGGTGAAACGAGCAAAATAAGCAGAAATTATAAATGTTTTAGTTTTTGCTATGTCTGATTCTCGTACCTGGAGACCGGAACTGATTCAGCCTAAAATCGCGTGACTATACTACAGTGTTTACGAGTCCGTTTCTTCCGAACGTCACGGATTGGCATCGCGGGAACAAAATCGTTTAAATCAAATAGATCGTGAAATTAATCGTTTCTTGATAAATTAATGTAAAAGGAGTTAAATTATACATAAATTATGATATCCAGAGGCAAGTTCTAGTAGAAACAAACGAATTAGAACCCAGAGTTAGAATTTTACATTGACAGTTTGTATTGTTGATGCTTCAACCTACATAGAGCCATTTGACAATGTCCAGCCGTAGCATTTTGTAAACAAATCAGCACGAGCGGAGTTTTAGTTTAAAGTTGCTACATATTGTTAACGTGCATCGTTTGCAGCAGAATAATGGGTGAAATTTGTTTGGACATCGATCTTCACAAAGTGTGTAGAATCTGTTTATCGCAAACAGACGTGAACGACCTTCTTTTCAACATATTTACCGACGCAATAGTCGACGGCATGTTTGTGGCCCTGTTCGAAGTGATCGAGGACTGTGTCGGGATACAGGCAAGTAATGTAACTAAAATTGAGCCTGAAGAAAGGTTAATGGGAAGGTTTTTCTTTTGCATAGGTTAGCAACTCTGCTGAGGTACCGGACAAAATATGTCAGACATGCAAAACGACTATATTTCAATTTCACGTGTTCAAACAAAAATGCCATCGTGCGGAAAATTTGTTGCGATCCATGTTGGAACAGAAACCACCACTTGTAATCGCTGCTGGAGTGAATGAAATTGATTCGGAAGATAATAATTACACGGAGGAACACATTACCCAACAGACGCACGAACTGTTTATCAGTAAGGAATTTTCGCCGTCGGTGGAATATGTCGAAGAAACAATCGAAGAAGAAGTTATGGGTGTTATAAGTTCTTGCAACCAAGCTATAAGCTCTGAAGGGTGGGAACATTTCGTCACCCAATCACCGGATACCTTTTGTCTGTCCAAAGAGTCCAATGAAAATATTCCTAATGATGTAGAGTCATCTTCCGCAACCTATGAAGATAATTTGCGCACTGGTACGGTTTCAATTTCTTCCAATTGTGTTAAAGAATCAACATTATTTGAGCCTATCATGGACAATAGTTTTGATCTAACCGCAAACAATCGTTATGCTTGTGACATATGTGGCAAAGCAATAATCTCCCGATCACGATTGACGAAACATATGAAGCTTCACAATGATTCTAAAATTGTGCTGGACCATATGCGCTTTTATTGTTGCACCTCCTGTAAATATGTGTTCCTGCGTGAAGAAAATTTTAATGAGCATAATCTTCATTGTGCTGGGAGAGTAAGAAACGACCAAGAAGAAATTGATAACGGAAGAAAAAGCTCGGACCACTCTAAACGCAACGTGGGCAGTGGTGTCTGTGGAATCTGTGATGCAAAGTATGATAATATGCTACTTCTGAAACAGCATATAATAACCCATTTGGACAAATTTCCGTGCCCGTTGGAAGCTTGCGGGTGTGAGTATACATCGATGGCAAGACTGATCATTCACATTAGCACCCAACATGTAGAGTACCTTTCACCAAACTGTCCTCACTGCAAAGAGGAAATCGATCGGGTCGATATCAAACAACATGTACGACTCTTTTGTAAAGCGAAACAATATCAGTGTACGCATTGCGGTAAGAGGCTTTTAATATTTCCTGTTGCATATTTTTATTGACAGTGACAAACATCTATTTCAGATAGGAAATTTCTCTCGTGGAAAGCATTGTCACAGCATTTGAAAAAACTGCAACAAACGTTCCAATGCGTACAGTGTGATAAATCGTTTTCCTCTCAGGCGTCATTGAAATTACATGAACGTAAGTACAGCTAATACATCTAAATCAAGCGTACATCATGTGATGCTCAATTCGACATTTTGGAAATGGTTGCGCTTCTCTTTCAGGTACTCATACTGGAGAGCGGCCCTATGTATGCACGATCTGTAATAAGTCATACAAAACACCTGGCATGCGAACAGCACACATGGATACGCATATAGATGGGAAAACGTTCAAATGTGATATGTGTGGTAAGTATCTTCAAACACGTGCCTGCTATCGGAACCACGTGAAACGACATTTAGAACAGCGCAATCATGAATGTTTTATGTGTGGGAAGAAATTTTTCCAAAAATGTACCCTGCGTGTACATTTGAAGATGGTACACAGAGTATCACGTGATGTGTTGGATGCGTAATAAATCAATAAATCGTAAATATTTCGATTGTACATATTGTACTGTGCTTCTATACTCTTAATTATTCTTTAACATACCGAAACAATGTGTTTAGTTTTATTAATATTTTATTATATTATATTTTAAAATTAAGTATGTACTAAGTTAAGGGTGAGTATATACAAATTGTGCTAATCGGGTATTGTGGTGGTCCGGTGGGGTAATGGTAACGGTGCCGCTCATTCACACGATGCTCCCCTTCCAAACTATCAGTTATGTAATTTAACAGAAGCTATATCAAGTCATTCTATGTTAATGCTACAACATAATTCTTTAAATGTTCCTCATTTATCTCAACTTTTCGAGCTGCGAGATCGTTCACAAAAGAATGTGTACCGACTGTTTCGAAAACGGTTTGGATCTGACCTATTTTTAATAGCTTAGTCGTGTACAGTTACCGTAGGGTCTTAAACCTCTGTGTTATGTCCTAAATTGGTGAATTTTTTGGCCAATCCTGCATGCTTCGAACAAACGGCAGAAGAAAATTGCTATGGTAAAGTATGTCGTTATAGGAAAAAAAAACCAAGGAATACAGTCGTTATAGGAAACAGTCCAAAAGATTATGGTTCCTGTAAAAATTTGTTATTGAATGTTTTAGGGCGATTTTAACTATTAATTCCAGTTTATTACCTTCATTTCTCTACGTGCCTGATGCTTCAGTGTAGATTTCAAAACATTCACTATCAAAAATATACATGGTTTTATTGCTATATTAATAGTAAACCTAATATAAAAAGAAATATTTAAAATAGTTATAAAAATTTCCAAAATGTAAAGAATTATAAAAAGAATGGTATAATGTAAAAAAATAAATTCAAAAGTAAATATAAAAAAGTCCTCAAATTGAGTTTAAGTTAACATAAAAAGTCGCCAAAAACTGTAGTTAAGTGTAGAATAATGTAAACAGCTTTGTAGAAATTATTTACGATTGTAAAATGATATCTTCTGGTAGTCAAATTGGACATGTTTTGATTTGGGGTCGCGTTTCTGACAAAGAGAAGATCTCTTCTTTCGGATCGGTCTTCCAACTAAAAAACGAAAGATAGTTAACGAGAGTATACTCTCTGTTTTATCCTGTTTAACCTATTCATCAATGAGTGCATCAGCATTCCTTCGCTGCATTGGCGACATCAACTCTTTGTTCCCGTGACCTCGTCCTTCGAATAGTGATCTCTTTACCGCACTCTGACCGATTTTCCAGTGTGGCGTTCGTCCAATGAGTTAGTGCTCTGCCCGCCAAAATGTTGTGTTGTGTCTTCCGGGAGACCTTTTAGTCGATGCTTAACTTGTCATTGCTCCATGTGTGGCACCCAGATGAACAGAGTAGGCTCCGGTAAACAACTTGGGGTCTGATTGCATACGAACGTACATGTGGACCACGTGAAAAACATACCGAACGCAGTACTTGACCTCTTCACTCGTGTGGCATCGGAGATTCGTGACCTGTTCTGTCTCTAGCTACTAAGCGATGACAATTTCCATGTCCACCGTCATGGGTACTTCATCCCTGTGCCGCCATGTTTTTCCGTTTGATTGATATCAGATCCCGCCATACGCATCAAAGTTAAATTTCATTGCCTACATCCTTTTCTCCTGGCTCGACGCTCTTCTTTCAAGCGAAGCCGACGAAAAGGAAAATTTAAGGTTATTCCTTTTCGTCGGCTTCGTATCAGACCTTCCATCTCCCCGCCAAGGTCAGAAAGATCCATGGATAAGAGCATGTGCTTCATTTAATAGATATCATCTTTTGTGTTCAACCTTCCTATATATTATTCTGTATAGGCCGTTTGATTACACTAACAGCACTGTGTAACTAATCCTCGTGTATCCTAGTTTTAATTTTTCTCGAGATTATTATTCATTTTTTGTATTATTACGGCTACGTAGTCGTATTGTTATTTTCCCAAAATATTATCCTTCATTTCAATGACCACCTACCTACCCGGGTATGTTTTTCCCATTTAATTCTAAATAACTTTCGATAATATAAAACTATCGGCTTGAAATTTTGGGAATGCATAGAGAAGAATGTTTTCTATCTTCTTCTTCTTTGGCGTAACGACCTATTCGGTCATGCCTGCCATTTCTGGCTTACTAGACTTATTGATACCACGTAGTTGGATAGTCAGTCCTCACTACGGGGGAACGGTCCGGATGGGATTTGAACCCCGGTCTTGCCGTGTAAGACCAGCGCCGTTGGCGTATCGGCCTATAATTCGGTCTATAAAATATGAAGAAGTATCAGTTGGCCACTGAGGACAATGTGTGTGATCATGAGCTTATAATTAAAAAAAAAAACGATTAAATGTATTTTTAAAATTCTGCAACCTATACGATGGTAGATAATGATAATGCATGAACTTGGTTTTCAAATTTAACCTAAAAACAACAACTAGATAAAAAGTTATTACAGTTTAAGAATAAACATGTGTCACTCCCCATACAAAATGTATGGAATACCCGGGTATGCAGGTCGTAGAGTTAAGCGGTATAAAAAGTAAAGAAATATATATATTTTTTTAATTTTTTTTTCAATCTTAAACAGAAATAATAATGCTAAAGATACATAAAAATTAGGTTTGGATACGACATCATTTAAAAAAGATATTTAGGTTTGAAAATGAAAATCATACCCGTGTATCCGGTTGTAGAGTTAACGGTTAACCCAGATAGGTGGGTCTAGATGTGAAAGGGGGCCAAATATTAGCACGAAAAAATCCTGTTTTTAAGAAAATAGGTTGGTTTTCAATAAAATCCACCTAATCTGAAAATTCTGAAACTATTGACAAAAATCAATAGCGCACATAAACACATTTCATTACGTAAAATGGCAGAATTCTATGCAAAATGTGTTTCCTGCCCGGGTAGGTGGTAGTAAAGATGAAGGTGTATTTTTGGTTATTGAAACAAATGTTAAGCAAAGTTATTGAAAAACCTTAGTGGCAAACAATTTTAGTATCTATATTTAAATTAAATAACATTAAATAATATAAGATTGATACAAACGGAAAATTAGTCCTAATCAGATCTTTTTCATGTTTGCAACCGACCCTGGTGAAGATGGGGCAGCAGCAATACTTCTACCTTACCTTCATTTATTTCATGTTTGTATACGATAACATATCCATTGTGAAACAATCCTGAGCCAAGCCTTAAGCTGAACAATGAGCTTTTTAATATCTCGTTCTAGGCTACTAAAAATGAGAATTACCAACATCAAACGCCAGATTGTCGAAGATGGATTGAAATTATTTGGATTTTTTAGTGAATTACGGGGGGATGGGGTGGATCGAGTACTAATTGCTGCTATCTCCTGATCTCCGAGGTTCCCTCGATCGGCAAGACCCTAGACTAGGCCCTAGACTAGCGTCTACTCTGTCCATAGGTTGATCCACCAGTGGGCGAAATTCAAGTCACGAATGCCAGAAATGGCCAGCTAAGATCTCTCGAGGTTTTCTAATGTCATAAACGAAGAAGAAGAAATATCACGATAATGGATTACCACAAGACGGCACCCGCGTGAGCGGTTTGTCTTACTAAGATCATTGACAACTTCTGTTTCGGAATCTCACTTTGCCATACCTCACCTTTATCGATTTCGATATGGCAGTGAAATGAAGTAGTTCGTTATACATTATTTGCTTGCATGTTAATTTATTTGATTGTAGTACATATGAATATGCTGTTTGTCACACCCCCAAAATGTATGAGTTAAGGGTAAAGGAGAATGCATCACCAACCAAAGTGCTATTGCTTCGCCTATCCAGCCTTGCTTGGAAGCTTTCCTCCAGTGCCCTTGGCGGCCCGTTTTTCGCGAGCTGCCGATATGTACGATATTGCTTCTAATGCCGGCAGAATGTGTGTCATTTCGTTGGATGGTTTAGCGTTTCGACGGGATCTCTGCAAATAGAACGGGGAAAAAAGGAAAGATGTGTTTGGATAGGACGTAAGATGAGGGTCCGGAAAAGGGTGTACATTGCCGTGGGTAACGAATCAAACCATCTGTGGCATCTGTGACATTTGGGGCGGTGGCGGCGGCGGTGGAGGAAATTGTTCTTGTCCGGGAATTTCAGGTGGTGCTTGACGTGATACCTGTCGATGGAATCGATGGAACTCTATAGAGATTAAGGCAACCTTTGTATGATGGACTTTTCGTGTGATGACTTACCCGACTGTGCAGCATACCGGGTGGTTTTGGAATGTCACCAGGTCCTGGGAAGTTGGGTATTTGCGATGCATCGGTAGGCTAGCAAAACCAAAGATTAAAACGATCATTTATCATGCTGGTGTACAGGAACGGTGTACAATTTTGTGTGTCAACTTACCATCTGAATTGCACTTGGCAAGGCTAAGACTGCAGAATGATCGATCAGACAGACTAGTCCAACGAAAAGTGCTGCAAGTATAGTGAAGCGAGCCATGCTGTTGATTGTTGCAGCGGTTTCTGTTAGCATTCGGGCACTGATGCCGGGTTTTTATAGTAAAATCGTTACCAGTGTCGTTGAGATTCTCACCTGCGATATGATCAATTAGAGGCTTATTAACGAGCGTAAATCATCCTTCGCGTGTCAACGGTTGCAAGCGCTGGGCAGAATCCGTTCCGATCTCGATTACCCGTCGAAATGACCGGATGGAAAACATGTTACTTAGGGTATGTTTGTTTTTTCCCCGAAAAGAAAGGTCGTATGTGTATGTTTGTGTCCGCTTGTTTGCTGCCACTTGATCGGAAGATTTAGCAAAGTGGGAAGTTGTCAAATGTGTAATCTATAATTTTCTCTGACCTTCCCGAGTGATAATCACCTTGCGGTGCTGCTGCCGTGTACTGTAAGAATGATTTAATCTATTTCTCACACATTTCATACCTACCTATTGTATACTCATCTGCATGACAATTGACACAATAATGAAACATTAACGCGGGAAGTCTATTTAAATTTTATAATAATTTATTTAGTTTTCTCTTTATTAGAACTATTTAACAATATATACAGTAGGCAATAAAGATTATTAAATGTATCTCTCTATAATCTGACAACGTAGTGAAGTGAACGTGAATTGAATCTAGAAACTAAGGTACTAACCCATGAGATTAAGACACCTAACTCCACTATAAGTATGTCGGATCGATGTTTTGTCATTTTTGCATCGCATTTTTTATAGTCATTGATATACGTTTATGCTACTGCTGTTGTGTGTTTGTGGTTGATTTAGTTTTATAGATTGTACAACTATCATGGGGCATGGTATGGTTTCGTCAATGGTTTACTTTCGTTTACGGAGACTAATTTATTATTAAAGAGTTTATTGTTAGTTTTTTTTTATCCTCGAACCATTGTGGCTACCTTCTACATAAAGTACTATTATGTGTTCAGTAAACAAAAAACCGGAAATTAAAACATGCCTTTTTCTAGTATCTACCGTAATGCTTTGGATTTTAGGTTTGCAGATTTTAGGCTTTAATAAGACTGATTTTACACTAAAAACTACATTTATGCAAGTGTTTCGTTTTATGAATTGTTTTTTTTTGTTTTATTTTCATTTTTTTAACCCTATTCCTAAAAGTGTCTTTATCTGTTTGCTATATTTTGAATTTATTTTCGTTTAGTGTACCTCGCCGGATTGGCATTTATCGAGTTGGATTTTCTTCACTTTACTGCTCGTTTTCGCAGCAGCATGCATGTTAGATGTTTTCCGGTTTAGTGGGAGCTTTCATTCGCTTTCACGCAGGAAATCAATAATGGTACCACTAATTCCTAAACATCCTAATGACGTGTTTTTGTTGAGTATTTTATCTTCGTTCCGTAGTATTTGTTTTGATTGTTTTGTGTGCGTGTCGTTGCTGCAGTTTTGGAAACGGATGAGACGGCAGCCCACAAAACGTTTCTAAAATGTTAACGCGAATGAACAAACTACGCCACCCTAGTACATTAGCCCGGGGTAACTAAACTAATTATCTAAACCTATAGTGGTAAGTATGAGGTAAAAAAAGAAAGATGAATACTACTATCCGAATAACTGGCAAATATTTGAATACAAAACTTATGCTATACAGAGATATATCAAACGTTTCCTGCTACTACTACATCCGCTACAGTTCCGTCATTAGAAATTGGTCATTGCGTTTCCTTCAATTGGTATTTGGTTAATGTGAGTTTTATCGTTTATCCACTAATGCCATCTTCGATTTGCTTATTTCGTTTGGCATTCCGTTTCGTCCCACTTTCGGCCTCTATTTGTTCAATGTGTTAATCACGCGAATCTGGGAGATGGATACGGTACAGCAGAACAGTAGTTATGAATATGATACACTGTGATATTCAGTGCACTTGATTCCTTTTTCGTCATTCGTAAGAACCTCTTCGAGGATTATGTGTGGCAATGTATATGTGTGTGTATGTTTGTCTGGGTCATATGTTTCTACTTTATCGATGTATCGAGTAAATTAGTTGTATGGTTCCATTTTTGACAGCAGCTTTGCTTGCAATATGGTTGTTGTTTCTTTTTCTTACATTCCGGTACAGTAGATGGTGTGCTACGCTAATGTTGGTTGAAGAAGAGTAACTCGGAAAAAGGGTATAGGTTGTGTATAAAGCTAGCTATGTAGGTATGTAGATATAGGTATAACGCTCATAGGTAGGTTGTTAGGTAGGTAGGTAGGTAGGTAGTTAGGAGCAAATGGCGAAGAAACAGTCCCAATTGTTGTAGTAGTAACACGATGACACTAGAAATTTGAAGATACTTAAAATCACCCACAACTGCCAATTGTAAAGAACTATGCTTTATCGTTTTCACATTTCTGGCGATAATGGATTAATTTTTGTCGTGGAACTTCTTAAACATCGACCACTTACGTTATACGCTCTAGTGATCGTCAGATGTGGAATAACGAGTCGGTATTTGTCCGTTTGTTCGAAAGAGCCCGGCCAAAGTTAACAAATCAACAGCATTCCTATGCAGGAGAAAAGGGATAACAACTCGCTTTATAGTTTATACCGCGCCTCGAATGTGCAACAATTATCGACATGAAGAATGGGAGCATATGCACGATCAAGTTCAGTTTTATATCCATTCGATAGATGTATCTTCTTTAACGATCTTGAGCCGATCCGTCGTTGTACGTGCATGTGGACATACACGACAGCTTAATTCGTTTAACTTTACGTCAGGCCTCTCGCTTCGAGACTTTTTGAATTGTTCTTATTTGTAGCTACACGCAATAAATGTGTTAAAAATGGTGTATATGCTTTAAAATTTGAGTATTGTTTTTAACAGCTTTTCTTTTCTGTTTAATAATTTTCTTTTAATTTGTAGGTTTTCAGCTAAAATATAAATAAATGTATGTAACGTAAATAAATAGATCGATACGGCCACTTGTTACATTCGACACATTTAACCACTTTTGTCCTCTTTTGCATTGGTTCTTTCGATTTCGTCCTTGTGGCTTCAGTGCAGAGGTTACGTTTTTTTTCCTCCCACACAAGATGTATACCACACCGAATGCAAGCTATTGGAGTGCATTCACTTGCACATATCGACCGCATTATCCATCGGCCACGTGTAGTGGGTTTAAATTTTTAAATCTTTGCTTTACTATAATGCAAACATTAAGGCTATTTCAATGTACTTTTTGCGAGAGAACCGCTACTCGATACATGATCGTCTACGATCGCTAACAGCAAAGATTGCAAATGCTTAATTGGATTCGCATACTTTGAAATCTTCCGTATCTTGTAATATTCATATGACGTATATTTCCTCTGGGTGCAAACTTTCGCGTACCCACGATTAGCATCTAGTTGGTGCGCATGACGTGTGGTGATTAGTTGAAAGTATTTCGTTACTGGAAAGAATATCAAAAGCTTCAATGAATGAATTTAAGATTCCCTAAACGTTTACAGAGACTTCTTCAGCACGTGCATATCGGTCACATTTGGAAACATGTTCAACCGATTCCTGAAACCAGAACTGAAGCTTACGAAACTTAATCTCTTAGTAAGAGGTTAGAAAAATGATCATCTTTATCCGTTCTTTTCTGACGCTATTTTTGCAGTAGTATTTGCATCACACGTCAAGAACGTTATTTGCACTGTTTTTGGAAATCGTTCCGCTCAGCGTGGACATCATCACCTGCCTCGTAAGTGCAACTTTGATTCGAGTATTAGTCATCGCGATGTTACGGTTCGGTTAACATGTAGTTAACATGTACACATGTATAGCTTAATGCAAACGCTTGGTTCCATAGTCAGCTGTATGATGGTACGATTATTTTAATGACACACAGTTTTCGCAGTAGGGTTGTCAACGGGAACGGGTGTTTTGTTGCATACATCTGACGGATAACATACGTTAATACGATCGTACTGTATCGAAATGTAGAGTGCCGCTTGGTGTAAGGTTATATGGTATTGCATTTTTGCTTGCCGAAACACACATTTGAACTGTGAACTAGAATTTGTTGTCTCTATCTTAAACATAACCTTATGAATGTAAAATCTTTTTTCTCAGGAACGACCTAGGTTTTGGTTTTCTGTGTATCTTTATGTTTAATTACCGCACTTTTGAAAACAAACCTTACCTTATAGCAATTGGTGCATAGACACAGTAAAATAATGGGGAGTCTTTTAAATATGAAATGTCGCCTAACTGGCATTGAATGCAACTTAACTGGCTAAACAGTAATTTTTTGTGGTCTTCTTCTTTGGCCTAACGACCTACTCGGTCATGCCTGCCATTTCTGGCTTACGAGACTTATTGATACCACGTAGTTGGATAGTCAGTCCTCACTACGGGGGAACGATCCGGATGGGATTTGAACCCCGGTCCTGCCTTTTAAGACCGGCGCCGCTTATCTCCTCGGCCACCGGACCGCCCCTTGTGGTATAAATCGTGAATATATCGAAACAAATACATGAAACTAGTGGTAAATATGCATAATCCGGTAAAATTTAGCGAAAGATATTTTTAGAAAACGATATAAATGAGTGCCTGCTCAATGCAATACGGCAGGCTGTCTTCAAAATGGGTAAATTGATTCCTCCGTTACATTAGTTAAAGCAATATTACCAAGACATTCTTGTTGTCGATTTATATTTAACTATTTCGTTTATTTGATTTATTTGGACTAATATGTAACATTGGAGCACACGGTGTAATGCACAGAAAGAGCATAATGGGGGAGCCGTTCAACAGCTGGGGTGTGCATAATGTCACAGCGTTTTGCCGGCTCAAACACACAAACATCGTCCTCCTTCGCAATGGGTTCCATGTTGTTCAGGAAACCGACTTATTACATCTAGTGGATGAATAGTTTCATCGGAAAAATAAGTAACTACCGCATTCTACTGCAACATTTTCTTGCTAGTTATTTAAATCGTTGAAGTTAAAGCGTTTTACTGGTGGACACATGTTGTTCACAGTGAAGGTGGTTTTTTTTACATCTATGGTCGGCTTTATGTTTTGCTTATGTTATTCTCCCTCTTACTTTTTGTTTGCTGTGGCAGAGTAGCAAAAAAAGCAACCGTTTTTAAAAGCGATCGTGATCGTTTCTTTTTGAAATGAGTAAAAAGTATTGTTTGTCCATTTTGAATCGAACATTGTGATGTGCTTTTCTGTTTATCATCACTTTACATGCTCTGCGTCACTACCCGTTTATGCTAAATTTCAATTCAGTTGCACACGCCTTTTGGGATATTCCGTAAACCGATCGCAATCGAGTATAATCATCGCGTAAGTGTTGGTCGTGAAAGTTATGCTATCATTTTACTCGACGAAGCTAAAGCTTTTTTTTTACTTCCTTGTGCACAGCCTGCAATGGGTTATCTTGAACCATGAAAATAGAACAATCGTTTATAATGATTTCCTGGTAAGGTGTGAACCAACAAAGTCAAACATCCGTTCATTTAGATTAAGCGACATAAAATTGAATGTCCAAACATTCATGTTTTGCTTGCACGTCAAGCGAGGCACTTAAATGAGAAAGGATGCAAAGTTAACAGAAACAAAACGCACCAAAGCATTAAACAGTTGTATAACATTTACAATCCGTAACATAACAACAATTAACTATGGTTTGTTTTCCTAACAAAAACTGATGATTTACAGTATTTCCAACTGGCTGTATCGTTCACTTGTGATTGGCTAAGAATTGGTAAACCGTTACGCTAACATTATCAAATTTGCTCTAAACGGATCTGCATCGATCGTGGGTATCTGTCCGTGCAATGGACTGTGATGCCGTTGAAAATACAGCAAAATTTACGATTAAAATTAGATGCGCAGCCTCGATACGCTTCCTTTCGCTATGAATCCCTACATCATTTATCACATTACGCATGGTGTGTGTACTACGACGGACTAAAAACATTCTCCATCACTCTGCATTACCTGAAGTGCAGAGCATATAATGCATTTTATGATAACTCACGATAAAGCTTTGTGGGTTTTCTTTTGTATTTCATGTTATTCATCTGTTATAACCCAATCGTGGTACCCAAACGATGCTCTATACTTGTATCTCTTCCCCGTTATGCCAAACGTGGTATAGTATGAAACGTTGGTAGATATTACCAGCTCTTGTATCGCGTGATTATGAGCTAAACTGTATGTAACTAGTCTTAACGGTTGAAAAAATAATTGCCCTCGTCTAAAGACAATTTCTAATGAACGATTAAAGCTGTCACATTTGACGAATGGGTAATGAATGGCACTTAGAACCGTTCCGAAATGTTCTATTGAAGCTTACTTTACTAATTACAACAGAATTTGAGAACAGAGTGACTAGAAAAGTTGGCAAAAAAGATATATGAATAGAATCACGACTAATCGATAAAGATGCATCGATTAATGCATTTGTCAATTCGGTTTAGACCTGCCAATGTGATCTTCGTTGTATAAAACGCCCTCGGACTAATTGGGAAGTACAGATGCAACAGACAAATTGTTCGTTGCTAGTTGACTTAAATAATTGAAAAGAAAACCAAAAAAAAGCTACACTTGATTTTGGTATAACGCAATAACTAGTGTAGTGTCAAGTAACGCGATTAGATGAGGTGATCCGCTTTATCTAGGAGCTATTATATTCTGCCATTCCGTTCTGCCTTGCGAAGGCCACATTCAAATTACGACAGCATGTCGCTTCCGGAAAACCTGCCCAGAAGGACATGTGTTCTTGTTCTTGCATATGGAAAAAAATAAATAAAAATAAAAAAACTTCGGTGTGATTTGTTGTGATCGTGTCGGCAGCTAGCTTGAGCACTTCCATCTTCGGCACATAACTCACTCACAATAGGAATAATAACATTCAAATACGTAGCAAATTAGATGAAATCTATCGATGCTCTGGATGCAAGGCTCATTTGTTGGACAATCCGAAGGCCAGCAGTAGGAGTCCGTTGATTATCTCAAGGACCGGTTGTTCGAGAATTGTTTACAGAACGTTTCCTTTACTACCCAAAGTTGTATCTGATTACTTAAGCCTATGAGCTATTGGGTTCTATCATATACGTTCGAGAGAAATAAACAAATCTTGTCTGAACCGTTGTACAACCCGGAAGGTGCAACTAATCCATTGGTACGAACCTGGATAGCTCATTTCACACACTGTCGCTCGTTACTATTGAGATGCTGTCTTTTGAATGTCTTATTATGCTACAGTTTGCTATTGCAGCTAGAGCTTTGCTATCCGATGAAATCATGTTGATCGAAACCGTTTCATGGTGGTTTAGTGGGATGATCGGTGTTTTGTTTTTGAGTAAGTGCATTGAGTTTTGCGCTGTTTGCGTACGCTGCTACTCATACTACCTTTCGATGACCAACCGATAGTGTTCGATAAATTCGTTACTTTTCCCGAAACTCATGTACATTAACGGTTTAGGTGGAGCGAGGAGATTATTTGTATTTTTTGCACTTTAAGGCAACACACAAACGTTATCCGCTGTTTTTTTTTCATTTCGTCTACAGAACGATAGAAATGTTTAACTATTTCTTTCGGCTAGCAAACCGATAAAGTGCCATTCTCGATGAGTCTGGTAAGGTTCGTGTGTTATCGCTAGTGTTATTTTGCTAATTTTGCTGTTTTTCCTTGGATTTCCTTGGAGTGGATGTGAGGAATTTCTACAATGTTTACCCCATCGATCGATTGCTTGCAACTCTGCCAATGATCGGTACTACTGCACTACTTTTTCTTGTCTGCATTTGCACAACTGTTAAAGAGCTCTTCCCACTCCACTTCGTCGGCTGTAATGTTGGTTCCAGGTGACAGCACCTTCTACGTTACTGTTCACAGTCCCTACCTCGTCGAAAATAACTCTATATTATTAATGGGTTAGTAATGCACCTCTAGCAGTTGCTGTCCTACGATGGGCCCTGTAAAGCAGTAGCCCGGAACTGGCTAGTTGCCCTGTTTGGATCTAATTCTAAAGTATTCGTTTACATCACTAAGAAGTCTTTTTCCTTTTGAAGTGGCTTTCGCGGCTGTCCTGCTCCAGACCTACCCAAACTGTAACCACCCTAGCCACCGTACCTTCGGGGTATTCGGTTAGGTATCGTAATATAGCGTTTAATTAGTCCAGCCAGTACTACTGGGTGCACTGCGCATGGCCAGATACTAGAATCGGGAGGCACGTTCCCGCTGTTTAGTGAACTTGCTGCCCGTTCCGGCCACCGTTCCCGAGGCAAGCGAAGGTGTGGCGTAGCAGCTGGTTGAGCTGCCGGAGGAAGATAGGAACAGGTCGGAATGGAAGGACTCGGACGCGGCCGGCGGTGGCGGGTGGGGGGGACGGTTGGGATCGGGGAGCTCGATTCAGCTGCTTGTCCGATGGCTGCCCATATGCGTGTCGCCAGTGGATGACTGTGCGTTGTTGTGCGCGATATAGGAAGGTGCCGGTGTGTTGCCGTACGTCGACTGTGTGCCGATGTTGTTGGCGTGCGAGGCGTTCGCCGCCGCTGGCACTAAGGCCATCGACGAGGACGAGGCGGACGCGACGGGTCCAACGGTCGTGGCACTCGTCGTCGCCGGTGGCAACAGTGTTTCCGGCACGAGATGGGGTGTTCGGCTCGAGATGGGCGGCAGGATCGGGCTGGCTGGCCACGGATAGGCCGGTGTCGAGGTCGACGGAACACTCCTAAAAGAGAAACTGGTTTACGAAACATGATGAGCAACACAAACACACCGAACATCGACTTGGAAGTGAACTAGAAGCCGTTGCCGTTGAGTTGATTCGGTTGTTGGGAAGTTTATTTGTTGGTTGGTTTTTTAGTGGTTGTGGTAGGAGTGATAATACTGGAAGTGGTGGATGTGGTGTTGTTAGTAGTAGTAGTAGTAGTAGTAGTTGATGTTGGTATTGTTGTTCTGCTTGTAGTAATAGTGATGTTGTTAGAGGTTAGTATTCGCTATTCTCGAAATGGCACGAGAGTCGCGATTGGCAAGTACCATTTTGCGATTCCACCGTTGAATAGGGGCGGCAATTATTTTCAATATCAAGTAGGCAGCTGTTTCGGTTCTGTTTCGTACTTCCAAACCGGTATTCGGTCCAGACGATCTGCGCCAGGCGCCATGCTGATGCATACTAGTTGGTTAGTTGATTGGTTGGTTGGTTGGTTGGTTGGTTGGTTGGTTTAGTTTTGTCGGGTGGAGGTGGGATGGTTTGAGCGAGCAACATTGGACGCTGGTGGAACTCTATGAAAATAGGAAATTTTTGCGGCATGCTTCACGGTACCTGGAGTGCGGCAGCATCAGTGGCGAGCCAAGGGGCGGCGCCGGCGTTGGCAAGCCGGACGACGAACCCGTGGCCGCTGCATCCGGGTGCAGGAAGTTACGGCGCTGATCCACCCGCTCCTGATGCTGCGTCAGGCATCGCGTTAACACTTCCGGAAGATTTTCGATTTGTGTCTGATGTAGAAAGAAAGAGCAAGCATTACGGTACCATGTGTGATGGAGATGTGCTCTTGCGCTTGAGCTTTACTATTTACCTGTAGGGATGTTAACTTGTCCTCTAGACTAGTGATACGTTCCTCCAGAGCGTCCTGTCTGGTTGACATGTCCGATACGATCTCGTACACGGTATTTTGCGTCTAGGTAAAAATATAACCACACCATCAATATAAGTAATCCACATCACAATGTTAAATATTATTAAAGTTATTGATTCGACCTTGTATTGAACTCATCTAACGAACTCATTTTATTCAAATAATTTAATTCAATTATGATCGTATCAATTATTATATATATTTAAATTAAATTTTCATTTAAAAATAGCGTATGAAATGTATGAAATTTAAAACTTGGGGTAAACTTATTTCAAAATTAAATGTTATATACAATTAACAATCATAAATTTTAAACTACCTTTGCCATGTCGGTGATGGTGTTCGCATTGTCCATCAGTTTGCGCTGATCCATTTTTACTTTTCGAAGCCTTAAAATGAAAAAGGAAATAAAGTGTTTATTGACATCAAGTTCAAACATTTGGAAACTCTACATTACAACTAATACCCAGCATTAAGAAAACTGTGTTTTTTTAAATTTGGTATTAGCATAACTTGTGGATGTTATTGGTATGATAAATTTAATGGTATAGTAAGTTTTTTCTTGCAAGGAAATTATGAAAATATAACTTATTGTATAGATTATGTCGTATTATGGAGCTACAAAGCATGATATGTCCTACTCCAACACATATTTGAGAAAAACGGTAATGTCTTTAAGATTTATTTAGAGTGATGATTGTTTAAGCTTATAAACGAAACATTTCGAGTAAGTGATGGCATCAAAAAGCGTTTTAAAATGTCCAACAAGTCATGTACGCTTTCAAGACGACTTACATAATTTTACCGGAAAATACGGGCCGTTATTTCAAAATGATCGTATTCCAAGGTATCAATTACATAGAGTTTTTTTAAACCTTCGTAATTTCGTAACGTTTTGAATATGGCCAATTTCAATGGGTAGCTTATTGGACACTATCTTTCGAACCAAGGGAATTTAAATTATGGAAAATATTGGTGGGAACTAATAAATATAGATCAGATCGTAAATTCTTCATAATTCGCAAGCTCGAACAAGCTGATGATACAGTCTACCTTGGAAGGGCCTGAACACTGTTTTCATTTTATATATTAACCGGGCTTTTGAGGATCCTGATACAAAATAATGCATATAGTAAAGGTCTAGGGAGTTTGGAGGCCAACTATTCTACATCCTCGTTTGCGTCATTGCAAGTGTTCGCATTCATTGGACAGGAACGTTGAACAGACATTTGTAATATAAATAAAGTGCTAATCTTTTAAATGACGAATAGAGTGTGTTATTATCTATAATCTACAGAACAATACAGACTATTATCTTCTTCTTCTTTGGCCTAACGACCTACTCGGTCATGCCTGCCATTTCTGGCTTACGAGACTTACTAATACCACGTAGTTGGATAGTCAGTCCTTACTACGGGGGAACGGTCCGGATGGGATTTGAACCCCGGTCCTGCCGTTTACGACCGGCGCCGCTTATCTCCTCGGCCACCGGTAAATATGTCAAATTTATCCCGAACCCCCTGTACTCAGTGAAAAATTTGTAAAAATAATCGATATTGGCAAGCCATAGTAATAGATGGATACATCTCTTCTTGTAGTAGCTATCTACTAAATCATAATTTTAGCATGACTTAACGATTTTTCTAAAGAGTCTTAACTAATGTTTTAAAGCATAATAATAAAAAATCAAACCAACTTTATTTACATTGTATTTGCTTATTGTCTTTTTCTGTTAATTTATAGAAAGACGGAACTGACTTGATTTCACCACATTCGTGCATGTTTTATAAAAAATGTAAGTTTAGAATAAAGTAGTATTAAATACTCGAAACTAGCAATAGTCTTTAAAAACTGAAAAATTGATAATTTGAACATCTCTTAGCATTTAAAATGTATACACATCATTCACATAATGCTCGCACATGATTACATTGGTTCATGCTTTATTATTAACTAAAAGATTGACTCGAGATGTGGCAAATTCGTAAGTCGCAAAGCACAGGCATCCGGAAAACTCCGTTGAGGCTTGTAACAGCGTACAACTGTTTCCGGATAGTTTAAGGGTGTGGAACCTGTCTGACTAATCATTACAATGATCATGTCGATGTAGGTCCTAGCCTAGGGCTTATCGAGCGCTAAACCCTTGTGGTTTACTATCTGATTAACATCTACTCATTCATTGTAATCTGAATAATGTGATATGTATAAGATAATTTAGCTGAAGTCGAAAAGAAGCAATAGCACATTTTGTGTGATACGATGTAATTAATTTTTCTGGGGTGATGTAAACAATAAGTAAACAAGATACTTACGCGTAAATCGCCAGTAGAAACTTTCTCTGATGCGTTCGTACCCGCCCGGGATTTACTCGCTTCACCAGACGGGTGTGTTTGTAGATTAGCCAGGTTTCCCGTAGTACATTGGCGGCAGCATTTTTGAGCTAAGTAAGAGAAATGTATTCAGTGAACCTATTCAATTGATGTGAAATGTATATTGCAAGTGATCAACGAACAATTTATCTGGAGATTGTTAAAATTACTTTCACTTCTAACCTGATGCCCAAGCGATGGGATGAAAAATGTCACGGATTATAGTTCAATCAGTACGTGAAATTTATTTCTGTGCTTACGCTTAAGCCCGGGCCTCATTTTGTTTACACCTGAATCATTGAAAAGTCGCCACTGTGCCTTCTACCAATGCTTGATACCCGATTCTGGCAAGGCAAGATCGGTGCGTGAATAATGGTGGTTGCATGGTCAGTACAGGTAGGTAACGGCGGGGCCCACCAACTTCAAAAAGCCATCGCCGATAAGTTGCTCCCGTAAGACGTATGACATGACATCAGCCGTCGTTCGTTTCCCGGCTGGCAGACGGTCGGTAAAATAGCGCCATTAAACCTAACGACAGCGATGATAGGAATCAGCCGAAAATGGCATTCCCAGGCAAGCACCGTGATCCGTGATAAGTTTATAATGAAGTGGAAAACCCGACCCTAGCATCCAATAGGGGATAGCGTGAACAAAATACGGACAGTGGTTCTTAAATTATCTTCCGTTCTTTCGACTTGAAAACACCCAACGGGCGGTTTTTGTGGATGCGATGTGGTATGTGATGACACCGGACCGAACTGGTTTTCCTGGTGGGGTTGTGTTTTCTATCCTTCCAGCATGGTTTGAAGTTCGAACAGCATATCCTGGTCGAATGCTCACCAGCACGAAAAGACGACGACGAAACGTGAACGTAGAGGTCTGTCCTTGCCGTAGGTAATTATTGTGCCGCAGAATAAATGGGTACGTAATTTTTCTTCTACCTTCCCATGGGGTTAGTCATGCGTAGGACATCGTTCAGCTTCAGTTTTGGTCCAACCAACGGGAATACGCTAAAGGAACCGATGAATTGACTTTTTTGGTCATTGAAAGCAGCTGTATTTAACGAGCGTTGCTGTTCGAATTCTATCATTCGTTCACAGTGGGTAAATGTAAAATGTTTTTAAAATGTTTTTATGGATTGGTTTTAAACATTTTCAGTAAAGTTTACAGAAATTGGTTAAAGAAAAGAAATTCAAGTTATTTGCATTGCATGTTTAAATTAGTTCAATATTGAATTTTTCTTACCGGTCTATTTTTCTATACTTTATTGTAAAGATATATTATTTTTAAAACATTTGTAAAATGTACCAATTCGATTTTTGTCATAACATTTTTTTCATTCTTCCATCTTCAGCGAAAAGTAGTCTAAATTATGCATTCCAGTCACTTGCGTTGAGAAAAGTTATAAGCAAAGGTATTCGTTGAAGGTTTTTGGAAATCTAAAACACTTACTCGTTTCCGTTTAACACAGAACCTATAATCGTAGCTATAATTGATCCCAGTCGTCCTTTTCGTAGAATATAGTTTATAACTCGAAGGTGCAAGTGATAGCTTCAAATTCAAGCCACACCGTGCACAATGCTCATAGGAACCGAACGGTACGTTGAGAACAGACTTAGCCAACATTTTGTTCTTTGATTGAGTAGAGATTTTAGAGTAGAGATCGGTAGCAAAAATGAGCAGTTAGACCTGTGAGACACTGTGTAAAGAAACCATTTTGACTAATGTTCAAAGGCTTGTTAAGTTTGCTTAAGAGTTCACTATTTGAATATCATCAACCAAATTGAAAACTTCTACACGATGAAAATTTCTCAGCAAGTTTTCACAAGTGTAGCATACAGTTGTCCTTCACTGTTGCAATACGAACGGGGTTTTAAAATGTTACCGTTCGGCGACACCGGTGTGCTCAATGAACGGAAATTGGAACAGCAGTCAAGATCAGCATCGATTCCTAGCAGCCACAAGCACGGAAGGCCACAAGCTTTGAAATTGAATTCAAGTTCTTCGAATTTCGAATGTGCATTTGTTTCCGAGGAGGTTTTGAGCTTTGTGTGTTTGATAAGTTGGCTGTTAATTAGACATTGGGTAGGAAATGGTTCCCTGGAAGTATGCTGGTGTCTAGGTGGAATGAGTTTAAACCATTCTTAATTTAACAAACCTAAGTATATACAGCTTTATATTAATCATTGTTTGAAGTTGTTTTTAATATATTTGATAGTGTTGTTTTTCCTCCAGCTTAATTGGATCCATTGTTAAATATTTCAAGTTTTATAAATATTTTACTAATGCGATACGCGATCGGGATAATACAGGGCGGATATTCTCCGGTTTGCCGCCTTAACAAAAGGAAAACAGTTAAGAAAAGCATTAACAGTTTTTCTCGGTAAAAATTTAGATCCAGAATATAGTATAAAGATATAAAATACCATAAGTAATTAAGTTGAATGGAAGACCTCTCTTAACAAGGATAAAAATTGTTTGAGATATCTATTCTTACAATCCATTGGAATTTTTTATGTGTTTTAGGCATGTGGGAAAATTATTCTAGATTACTAACATAGAGGAATACGAAACTGAAATATGATGCATCAATTAGAAAATTCGGATTCTTAACAATTCTTGCAAAATTAGGCCTATTCTACTTATAGCTTTCAAAATGTTGTTACCACCATACTATTTCTCTTCATTTTGAATTATTATTTTAAGGCTCACAAAATACAAGACATTTTAATTTAATTATTATTTTCTTTAATAAATATATATATTCGATATCTTTAACAAACAGACATACAGAAAGTTATTAACATGTATACTTGTTTTTTAAAAACATTCTATTTCAGAAAAAAACGAATGTAGCAATGTACAGGTATATGAATAAAACTTGTTTTAGTAATTCTTAAAACTTACTTAAACAGTCTGTTTATCTATCTGTTCACGATCATATCTGATTCATAAGACACAAGTGTTCATATAGATATTGAAACACACATAACAAAGTTTTGTTATTGGAAATGATTATGATCAATGTAAGTACATTAGAAATCCATTTTAAACTGGCGAACATAGAGACCCTGAATTATACAGAATATGTATGGAACAGTTGAAGTACAAAAGAATTTAAAAAGTTGTTCATTATTTCAATTAGAATATCAACAAAAATTTTCGTAATGTCATAACGTCTTAGTGCCGTAAAATAATAAAAACATGTTAGCAATAACAATCAGATATTCAGTCTTTGTTGCGGAGAAATGGTCCTGACATACTAAAAGCAGTTGATAAATTGATTTTAACTAAAGTCCTGGAATCTCGAAGACTACGACGATTAACGCGTTTGAAAAGAGGGTTTGAATCAAAACAACAAAGACTAATTGTTTATTGATGCATATTCTTTTGTAGATATCTTTTTACAGTGTACATGAATAGAAAATAGAGCAGAGAAGATAATCAAGTAAACAGGCATTTATGGAAATAGTCATGAAAGTAAGCTTATTGCATTTGCGTCGAAACTATAAACCTTTGTGTTGCCGAATGAAAGATTTGTGGATATTTTGGCTTTATGAGAAGATTGCTGTTACACCATTGCTGTATTGTTGCATTTTGAACATAAGTTTCCAATACCGGCAAGCGATTGCCAACGTTCACTTCAAATGGGAAAGAAGAGCATTCGCCTCAAACCAGTTTAATATCAGTAGACATATCACTAAAAGTAATCACAATAGGCACACCAATGCATAAAAATGAATTATCCATTTGCGCCGAAAAGAAGAGGCACTCGATGCTAGTGACTTTTCCCCATTGAAACTTTTCCTCGTAGACTAAACCAAGTATACGCACTCGTGGGGAAGAAAGTGAGTGCCGTTGGCAAATGATCAAACTGTTTATGTCTGACAATTTGTCTGATTTGGCACACCGAACGTGTGTGTAAATTGTTGCTTCAACAGTTCTTTGCAGGGTGTTTGAAGAAAATGTACCATCTTTTGCGTGTACTTCTTTTTGCGCAAACTGCGGCAAACCCCTTCAACCCCCTGTAGCAAGATACCGGGCGGAATTTGAAAACGAGGCACTAATGTTTCGCTTCGTTTGGGAGCATCCTGTAAAAAGGCAAGTTAGCAACATGCAGTTTCATCAAATCGCCACTTACCCGCTTGGTGAGCTGCGTATCCATCATAAAGTTGTGCACGTGCTTTTCCGCTCGCGTCAGCTCGAGCTTCCGGGAGACGACCGCCACCAGCAGTGCCGTACAGCCAGCGCCCTGCAGCCCGGAACCGCCAGATCCAGATCGTTAAAAGTTAATTAGATTAAAGGCAGGCGGAGTGGAGGGGTTTGAAGCACAAGAAAGAGAAGAAAAGAAACCACTCGTCCGGTGCGTTTGTTGGCGGGCGATGAAATTTTCCGATCGAATATCGTGATTGGAGCCGTGGAAGCCGTCACCGGTGGAGACACGCATGTTAGAACGGGAAGAAACGCAAGGAAAGAAAAAGAACAGAAAGAAAAGAGCGAACATATCGCTGATCAGTAATGGTGGCCGGTAGCGTTGATCCTGCTAACGCTCCGACTCTTCCCTTCCGTACCGCGTGAGCCGGGCGTTACAGGGATGAATGCATTTTGGGAACATCTCGACGAGCTGATTAAATTTTTCCATTTAGAAGTTTGGTATTTTATTCGTACAAAGTATCGTGTAGTATCGTTTTCGGTGTATTTTTACTTCGGGCGTTGTTTATTTCGTTTCGAGGTTGGTTGGAGATAAATGGTGGTGGTGGGTATCGGTAGCAGGTTTGTAGGATGTTGTAGGAGTGGGTGGAGTAGGAGGAAGGAAGGGGATGTGTATAGTGTATACGTATGCATGCGTGTGTAATGTGTGATTCAGGATATTAACCGGCATATGAGCGACCGTGCGGACGGGCAAGCGAGCAATCGAATGGCACACGTTACGCATGAACGAGCGCCATGCAGGGATAAAATAAGTAAGAGATAGAGAGAGAGTGTGTGTGTGAGAAAGAGAAAAATAAAATAAAACAAAAACAACCGTTGGAAAATCACGTGGCGCGCACGAACTTTGTTGCGTTAGTACACGTAGCTACACAAGCACGCACGCACGCACATATAAGCGCGATGCTGCTTCGTCCTGCTGCCTGCTGCTGCTGTTACTACTAGGTGAGTTAAAGTTTTTGATTATGTCCTTCCTTTGTGTCTTTCGCTGTGTGGCGTTGTGCGTATGGCTCGGAATGGTGGTGTGCGTACGGATTTCGGTATGAATGTAATCTTATTTTGCTGTGTTTTACTTTCAGATTACAGTGTTAAGTGGGCGCGAATGTTGGGTGCAAGTACAGAAAAGTATTAAGTACAGTCGCTTCATGGTTATGAGGGACGGCCAACGCGATGAAAGATTATTATTTTCGTTGCCGATCCACAACCAAAATTCATCTCTGCTCTGGGTTGTTAGGCAGCTCCTGCTGGTGTTATTGTGGTCATGGTTGATGGTATGTTCATTTCGCTTCCAAGCTCAGCATCACTAGGGTTACTGTTCAAAGAAAGCGGTACTGGCGCGGTATCCGCACCACTTCCGGAAAGACGGTTGTGTGTTGTTGTGAAGCTGCTCAACAGTGCAACAGAGATTTACGATTATTTTCGGGTGTGAAATGAACAAAATAAAAACTGAAGATGTTAAGAAAACGCACCCAAGCAAATTTTAACAAGAGAGAGAGAGAAAAAGAAAAAAATATAACTTGTAAAGTTTGGCGTGTGTTCATGCTAGAGCTTTTTAAAAATTAAAAACTTGTTTCTGTGTTTGATATTACTTTTAGAATTATGCCCTTTTTACGCTTGTATTACAAGGGGTTTTCTTTTAGTAGTTGAGAGGCAGTTTATTTTCTTGGCCAATGTTCAGCTGTTTTGCATCAGTAAGCATCGCTCGCTTTTTTCATTACAAATGTTAAATAAATGCAAATGTATTTTAGGACGAATCGTTTAGCTTAATTTGTATGTATTTTGATGATACAAATAGTTGAACCGAGATTGTGGTTAAATAAAAAAAGTAGTAAGTTAATACGGATCCAATTTAACATTTTTATTATCATTCACTTTATGAGTGGGAAAATCCATAAATATTTATTATCGTAAGGAGTTATGAATGAAAATAAACCACACCTTATGTTTGGTTCGCGTAAACTCAGTTGTTATTGAAAATGCTAAGTAACGACACGCGCAGCAGTTTTATTATTTATCACTATTGCACGGAAATATTAATGGAATCATAAATAGCATGCTCGATAAGAATCTTCGCTGGGAAGGTAAACCTTCGGCCGGCGCCAAACAAACGCCTTGAATCCTTGGAGCACGCACCATGCGTCGCATGATGGAAAGTTTTTCGGGTGCGTCCATAACGCGTTAAGAGTCGTGTCGAGCCCGGGAGAGAAAGCTTTAAGACAATTTGACATTCGCACCACACATGATGAAGCCATGAATATTTACAACAATGAAGAGATTTGGCGACGCTCGTACGGTGCAAGTTTCGACCGTGTTGTTCGAGCGGAACCGGATCCAATTGTTGAGTGGAACGGAGGGTAACACACAGCTTTGGATGTCCTGTTTTCCTCCCCAATGTTCGCTTATCTCGTCTATTCCACTAATAAGAACCGAGCATGGCGGGAAGGAAAAAACCCCGCTATGGATAGGAAATCGTTTCATAAATCAAACACTTTCGACCGGCATCATCATAAGCAGCTCGGATGCCCGCTTGGTCGGTAATCTTGAAGGAGTTGATCTGAATGGTGGCACCGAGGGGAAGCCAGAGAGAAAGAGCGGGAACGATTGTTTGGCGTGTCGCGCAAACAAAACTGAGCGGGATGAGATCGTTGTTTTTATGGGCGCAAGAAGAAAGACGACATCCGCGGATGGAATGGCGCCTGCAGAATGGAAGAAGCGATTCGCCGGCGGTATCATCAAAATGCGCACCGAGTACACCATTATACGATTATCTTGCCAAAGTTATTCCACATTTACGTGGTCATTCATTTCTTCCGCCAAAAAAAAAAAATAACAGAAGAACAGGAGACGTCAGCGTGAGTTTGCAAAAAGTCTTGTTGGGAAGGATATGAAGCGTAGAAGGTGGGCTGCATTAGTTAGCTAGCTAGTCGGTCCGTTTCTATCAAAAGTTAGTAACGACAGCGACCGGGTGTACGATCGTTTGAAACGTGGCGCCCTCTTATCAAGGTACTTCGGAGCGATTAGATGGGCTCTTTCTTTCGCCCTGAGAGTGGAGTGTAAAGTAGTTCCCGAGTGGAAATTTGCTGTGCGCAGAATGAATGAAGCGTACCCAAGCGTGCGATACCATAACAACAGGCTCAATGAAGCACCTCGTTGAAGCGGTAAATGTGCATGAAGGGAAGGAGCAATGTTTTCACACCAAATGTGTGCATCCGGTTGATTGCAGCCCAGCTGCGCCTTCGAATTTCGTTTACTACCACCAAGAGAAGCGTTTTGATGCCCATGCCCCGGTGTTTGAAGCTATCAGTCAACTCAATATCCAACAATTTAAGGCGCAGGGATTTCCGAAGATCCTTCTCAGCTTTTGAATAGGCCCGCTTACCCGTCCACCATTAGTGGTACGATCTTGCTCACCGTAAATCAGCTCTCATTAATAACAGTTATGCCTTTTGTGCGTAGTACGCGGCATGGGAGGGAGTTTCGATTTCAAGTGGTCCAATAAATTATGCCACATAAGGGCCCTGAACCGATCCTAATTCTGTTCTGAGTTCCCGTTCGGGAGAAGGGAATGTGTTACTGTTTATGAAACGGTGGGGAATCCTTTGCACTCTTCCACATCGGTAAGGATTGTGGGAAGCTTACGACACCATAATATCACGCCGTTCCCAGCCGTCGCTATTGTAAATGCCATTGTCGGGAACAGCATTTACATAAATTTGCATAGTTTCTGTCCGTTGCGTCTTCTAGACGTCAGATTTACTTCAATAATTTATTGGCAACAACCGACGGGTCCGTAAACCGTCTGGGCTCTACCGCCGGGTTGTGTGCTCGACTCTCATGTGTGCTCATCAATTTTGGTAGATTTCGACTGGCTCAGTCGGTGATAGCCAATGGCATTCGGGTGGTCTGTGTATTTCTGCTGCAAGTGTTATGTTCTCTTTGTTATTCAACTGATACGGTTCGGAGAAGCATGGATAAAAGTAGATTATTTGGAAGTAGCCAATTAAATATGTCCCATGAAACAGAGAGAAACCATAAAAATAGACTGTTACTCGAGCATTGTTGCGTGAAGAGAGCGCTCTGGAACAATGCAACGGGAAGAAGTAGTTACGGGTTATGGCGGAAAGAAATTTAATGGAACACTCCTTCGCTATCGCCAGCAAACAGTTGGGTACGAGAGCAATTGTTCCAGCTGAATTGCTGTGGCGTCAACTTGTTGAGAGGGATTGTTCCCATCATACGTATGGCAGACGTGTGGATGTAAGCACAGCTCCGTACAGAACGTTACTGTGGGGAAGGCATCATCGAGAGTCATAATTTACGGGCACTGCTAGTGCAGAAGCACGCACATGCATATTCATTCCACATCTGGACACGTGACACACCGTTTCTGTCAGCCGGCATCACATGGGTCACTTTGTATGCAGCAAAAAGAATGAGGATCATTTCTCCGGGCGCATCGACTCTCTTGGCTGCTGGCGTTTCCACTCAAGTATTCTCCTGCTCTGCTCAAACCATAGCAAACTCTGTATCTTTTTTTTGGTTGTCGGTAATGTTTTTCTTGCTCTCCTCTAGTGACCTTTGCCGCTTTGGGAGATGATTGCAGTTTCTTGTATCATTACGATCGTCTCGTTCGCCCAAGGCGGCTCTTGCCTTACCGATGGGACCAAGCGGCACACTTCGACGGACGGTTGTGCTGATTGATCTCCGCCGGGCATGGTTGGTAGGTTTATGTTCGGTTGTGCAAGGGAGATTAATAGCGAACCGTATCTATTCACACCCAAGGCAAACGAGGATACGAACTGAAGGCACCGTATGGCTCGACGGGGATTGACACGGTTCGTCACAAAGGCAGCAACGAAGGTTGTTTAGTTTTCCCGGCACTATCACGATAAACACAAGCAAGGATTCGCCGCACATAATGTTGGAAATGGATGCAGATTTGGTTCGTTGGACTGTATACAAAGAATCTCTTCAGCTGAGTTGAACGTATGCAGACAATGGGAATTGCACTTTCGGAATTGCGGTGGGGGATCTGATTTGTGTAACATTGTGACATTTTCCAAGCAAATCAGGCAATTCATATGAAGTATTGTGGGGCTACAAAGTTGATGTTAAATGATAAAATAGAATTTTTTAGCTGTGATTTTTGAAAAAAAAAATGAACAAATGGAAGATGTTCTATTATTCTGGTTTATTTTATGTTTTGCATTTGAATATGTATTGCACCACTTCCTAGAAGCGGTTATTGTTAGCTTACGCACTATTACTGTATAGCTATTTTATTCGTAGTATTTACTAGGGTAGCATATATGTAAGAACGAGAGTATGATTTACGGGCATTTTGTCCGAACATGTGCTTAATATTCACGATGCAAGAGTGCACAATAGCGCAGTAATAAAGTAGGTAATGTAAGACGAAAGAATATATACGTTCCGTGTAAGGATAGAGCAGAAGATGGCTTACAATTAACAACGAAAACAGTGTAGTATTATAACATGTGACATCAATAGTAGTAAATGGAAGAATAATCGAAATGTGTCGAAAGGTTGCGGTTGCTGAACGCATTGCCTTGAAATCGGTGGTTGTACGCTTGTAGAGATAGATATTTCGGAAGATAAATAAAACAAAAAATACATTGGAAAGGAGGATATGGGAGAATTGTGTTCAAAATAGACTCAGGTTTAGGGATAGAGAAGGCACGCGCATGTGAGCAGTAAATGTGTGGAGGGATAACATAAAACAAAAACGCAAGAAGTACGAAATGGAAAAAACGAAAAGATTGTTTCATTAAACTCACCATAATACCAGTACTGACTGCAATACCACGGCCACAGTACGTGTTGGGCACGATATCGCCAAAGCCAACACTTAGAAAGGTTATCGCGATTAACCACATGGCGTTCAATAGATTGGCATGCTCTTCATCGTGAAACCTGTAGACAAATTGTTTGACATTCCGAGATTATGCGAGGTTTTGTTCTTGGTGTGATGATTGGTAATAGTTTTTTTTAATTTCTTAATTGTAATTAATATTTCTTTTGCAAAGTTGGGGGAGCAAGCAGTGGATTGATCTTGGTGATAAAGAGACACAGAAAGAGAAAGAAGAAAGAGACAGGGGGAGCAGGAGGAAGAGTTAAATAGAATAGAGATAAAAGACAGAGAGAGAGAGAGAGAGAGAAAGGGTGTGTGGGAAACCGAATGGGAAAAATGGAGAAAGTTGTATGACCAAAGAAGGTACGTGTAAAGCCTCCTTTCAGTTTGTGAAAGGCTTTAGTGATGGGGTCGGGTGATCGAAGAGTATAGTAACAAAAACTAACATACGATTAGATTAAAAGAAATGGACACACTGGTGTGAAGGAGATAGAGAAAAAACATAGGACAGAAAGGGTGAAAGACATAGAGCATGAGAAAAAATATGATACAATATCTGGAGGAGTAAAAAGTACAAAACTGGATTTTCAAAGTATAAAAGAATATGAATAAATACATATCGAACCCTACTTGGATGGTGCAGCTTGAGCCTAATCCAGCATAAAAACGGATGAATTATAAAAAATACGTCAAGAGTACAGTAAAAAAACCGAACATAATTCAAACATGGGCAAATAGGCATAGCGAGTCTAACAGAGAGAATATGACGAACTTTTTACGTACTGGCTTACGTCGTTTTGTCTCTGATTTGATACAGGGAATTGGATTGATATGTTTCGTTAAATTGGTTTTTACTTTCTACATTCCCTACGCTTTGATGGGACTTTGATGTGCTGTAGCTTCCGCCGCATTAGCCAATATCGAGCAGCGCGCTGTTTGTACAGGCTACAGAAATGAAATCAACCAACCAACCAACCAAGAAATCGAGCAATTCACAGTCACATTAGGTATTTACTTTTAACCAACGGGAAGCTGCAACAGCATAATCGCATAGAGGAGTTGTCGCAAGAAATTTTTTTGTCACGATTGGTTTTTTAACTAAAAAAAAAACATGTATGTAACGCTAGACAGCAAGCTTTAGGCAGGCATGTTTCACCATATACCGCCGTTCGATTGAAGTAGTGTAGCATATACAACATTGAAACGGAAGAGTTACGCAATTTAGGTAGTTCAGTGTACGTGTGTGTGATTTCAGTGTTAATTCAACGAACAAACAAAAGCAACAACGAAAGGAAGGGCGGAAAAACCAACTGTGTAACACAATGAGCACCACAAGTCAATTGACCAAGAAAAGAAAACCGAAATAGAACGTATAAAGCGAGAGAACACAGTGGTGATGAGACAAACAAACAAACAAACAAACAAAAACACAACACAAACAAACATATGACAACGAAAAAAGGCAACCATTGAACGTTTGCTACCCATCCTGCATCCTACACACAGCTAGCTGGTACACCGTGGGGTATAGTTTTTGGCACACTTTGCACATCGTTGCACGGCAAGACACACACTATACAGCAAGGAAAGATTTTCATTTGTAGCATAGATTGTGTACAGTGTTTTGTTTTGTTGGTTTTTTTGGTTGTGAAAGTAAAAACCAACCACAACAGCTACACACCCACACGTGGACACCGTTGTGAATTTTCTTCACTGTTGCAATTGTGCCCGTATGAAGCGGCTTTTTCCTTGATCCTGCATCCTATTTGTAACACTGTACGTGTCTGTGTGGGGTGTGTTACTTTTTATATCTTGCTTTGAATTGTAAAGGCACATAAAATAGCATATCCATCTAGATGAGAACAGAAGCACACGACAATGTCAACAAAAGGCTGCCGAAAGCCGCCCGCGTGTACATGAGCGCATATTGACCGAGAGGAGCAACACAGCACACAGCAGCAGGAAGTGACACGGAGCACGAACAACGGGGTGCAGCAAGCAGGGTAGGGGGAGGGGGAATATGCAGAGGAGCACACGAGATTGTTTTCCCGTTCCGGAGCATTGTGTTAGTTGTTTTTGGTTTGCGCCGTTATAGCCTTTTTGTTTTTCATAATTAACACCGTGTATGCATATTGCATCCCAGCGTGGATGATGGTCACGACTTTAAAAGGTGTCTTTAAATTTTGAACCAAACTTCAAGGACACTGGCAAAAGGCGCACGGAGCAAACCCGCAATCAGGTACGACCATTTACGAGTGTTTACGAGAAAAAAAACCAAAATGGCATGTTGTATTCTCTTAAACCCCTATTTCGCACGTGAATGTTTACATTAAACGCATCTAAGATGCAAAACCGCCTTCCGTACCGTGGTTAACATTACTTTTCGCTTTTCGTCCAAAAGCTCTCGAAGTAGAATGTACAGTAAAAGTTGATTAGGATCGTGCGTGTTGTAAGAATGACACGTAGCGATTGAATGTTCGCGCCATAGAAGCCAGGTGTGTTGTTGAGCAGAAAGATGTTGTTCGGAAAATAAGTGTATGTGTTAGTTACGGCAAACATAGACCTGCTTGCGGTTATTGCTGCAGTACGTTTGATTCTAGCCACACCGTTGAAAAATTAACACCAAGTTTGGAGTGCGAAATAACGTGATCGTTTGGGTGTGTTGTGTAGTGTGGAACATTTGTTTCCTCGTGCATTTGATTGAGTGAAGGTGATAGCAGCACAACGACAACAGGATGAATACCCGCGCAGCGCATCGGAAAATTCGTGGTGTGCCGACATCCAGCAGAGTTAAGTACCGTTCGCGGCTAGGTTTAGTCACCTCTCCGCGTAAAATCCTTTATGCTTAGTGTTCGCTTGTGATGGTAGTGGTAGTTGTTTTAGTAGTTTGAAGGTACCGCTGAGCGTACCAGCGTGTTGAAGGAAGACGTCCGTCATAAAGTTGTTACCGTGTCGTGGGATGTCGTGGTGTAACGTCAAGGTGTAAGAATGGAAGTCGATTTTTTGGTTTGGAGTGTAAGGTGGGAATGATACCCTCTGATTGGACCGTTCTCTACTTACCACCATTCCGCAGGTTAGCGTGATTCCCCTTCCGCAGTACGTGTTCGGGACGATGTCTCCATAACCGACACAGAGAAACGTGATCGCGGTTAGCCACATGGAGTTCAACAAATTGGCATGTTCCTCATCGTGAAACCTTCAGTACCATCCAACCGCCCAATATGCGCCGGGTCATATATGCCGAAGGGAGTTTACGGCGCGTTTGATTGGGACGGAATGTTTTTTTTTTGCGTATGGTTGTTGTTTCGTTTCGTCCAGGGTTTTATATTTTGTGTAATTTTCAACACACACCACCGCCAGGCGCCACAGGTGTGATGGGGTCGTTTATGTGTATGTTTATATGTTTATGTGTGTAGCAATATGTGGTTTGTTACCGAAATTGCACGTTAGCCACCGAGAAAGGAACCGAGATTTTTGAATAATGGTCGAAACGGGGATACATGTTTGTCGGTTGTCAAGTGATATGTGATAATGTTGTGCATCAAAAAGTGAGAAACACCATTTATCCAATAAAAAGTACCAAACCCGTGGTACATAGTAGGGTAGGGTACGGTTTTATGTTCGTGTTCCGTTAATTGATTGCAGAACGCAGCGTGTCGTGCGTATTGACACAATTATGTAGAAGTATTCATCACAACAAACAGGGACGTCGTTTTGTGAGTGTTGGTAGAACATTTTAGCAGTGGTGGTCGTGGTTGTGGTGGTGGTTGGTGTTGTTTACACGATGAAGAGAATGTGATATATAGAAACAACGAGCAACGGATGTTAGAATAGTAATATAACTTTGTTTTGAGTAGATTTGATTGTCGTATTTTGAAGAGGAAATGTTGTGGGAACAGATTATTCGAATGAATATGTTGATTCGCTTTTGGCAGAGTGTCGTACTTCTTTTGGTGTTTCATAAAACACTCAACGATTACGTACGAAGATGGCACACCATAACAATTACATTATTTATCGAAATGAAGTGCGTATAAAAATAATTACACTCGGCTTTCCTAACCCAAAAATGATTAACCGTTACATTCAGTTTATTCATTACATTGAAAGCAAACGGTGTTTGTAATGCTTTCGCTGACATAAACATATTCATTCGAACTGTGTGCCCCATAGATTTACACAACGAACACAGAAAGGACAGAGTAGACAGATAGTAGTTACAATCAATGTTAGGCACATAAATGGAGATTTCACACAAAGTATTACTGATTAAGCGAACAGAGACTATGAAATAAGAGACCGCATGAGCTGCCATAAACGATCAACCAAGCAAATGGTAGGTTGTCTGGTTGATCGATACACTAACAAAAAATTAAAACAAAGGTTGAAACTGAAACACATTTACACATATCGGTTTGTTGTTTTAAAATTCTCACATCGAATGTTACGATAAACACATTGAAACATTGAAATAAACTATAATAATTCACTATAAAAATTTGCAACATGGGTAGAGCAACATGTCTCAAAACATTATGGTCTCTGAAGTATACAAATATAGTCGATGAGCAAAAGGAGAAGAAGATAGAAAGTGAAGTATGGAGTCATGAGGATAGAATCGGAGTCAAGCCTTTAGAAATGATGAGAGAAGAAAGATAGAAAAGAAGGAAAGTTTGAAAGTTTCGAAATTAAAGGTCATTAAATATAATGGAAGAGACTTAGGATTTGAAAAAGGAAAGTATGTGTTACCATAACGAAAGATAACGTATGAAAACTATTAAATGGTATGATTTACAAAACAATCGAACCAAAGCCTAATGCGGTAGAAAAATATAATTATTAAGAAATGATAGAAATTTGAGAACGTATTCTTGAAATTATAACGATACAAAGTCGACATATTGACCCCAGTTCTGAAACAGCATTTTTCGGGTACTTTTTGCACATATTGGATAATACTATCAATAATTTCAGTCGAATGGGAAAATGTTAACAACAGGGAATTGTTGGATAACAATTCCTAGTTAATACTTGAAAATCACAAATAACTTGGACTATGAAATTGAACGCCATTGGAAGCGCATTGAAATTGTTGTTTTTTTACAATACTTTTTACCGTTACGGGAGCTTTTAATAATAGCAAGTTTTTACAAATTTATTACAAAACTGGGGTGCAGAGATTTTTTAAATTAATAGATTGCATAGGTTTAGTTTTGTTTTAAGGCGTTATGCATTCGGTATGGAGGAAAAATATGTTTTCGAATGTGAAATAAAACTCAAAATAAGCGTTAAATGAACTAAACTCATTGACCTATGACAGTGTGGCTACATCGTGTTATTGCTCAGTGGTACGCAGGTGTTCTGCTGTTGTACGAATGGTAAAGTTGTATTGCAGATAAATATATTCGTGTTACACAATATCAATTATCGGGTAAATTAAGTAAAGCCTGTTCTATAAGTGATTCGTGTGCTTTCAGTAGCTAAGGTCATTTCTACGTTTAAGCAATGAAGCAATTTGAATGGTGAATGCATTATTAGCAAAACAAATAATGTTTGCACAGTATTTTGATGTTACGCTTAGTGTATCGTTAGTTGCTGTTATATAAAGCATGTTTGGAGCTAATATGAGATGCATTGTAATGTAAACTGCGTTAGTAAACGTTATTTGAATGATACCGATTGTTTTACGAATAACCTTGAGGGTTTGTATTAATTATATTTTTCTTTTCAGCTTTCAATTGATTCGTTTATAAACAGTTGAAATATGAAAAAAGAGTTAGCCGACAAACCCCTGGATCACAGTTTTTGAAACTGCTTCTTCTTCTTCTTTGGCGTATCGACCTACACCGGTCATGCAGGTCATTTCTGGCTTACTAGGCTTGTTGACATCACGTAGTTGGATAGTCAGTTCTTACTACGGAAGAACGGTCCAGATGGGATTCGAAACGAAACGTCCTGCAGTTAAAGACCGGCGCCGGTCTTAACTCGGTTTCGAGTTAAAATGTCAATTATTTATTTTTTTTTAATGATTTTGTTGAAGATTGAGATTTTGGTAATTAGTTTAGTTTACTAATGTTTTTTTTCTAACATTAGTTTCTAAAAATTGATCATATTCTTTGCAACTTGGTTTGGACCTATGCAGCACATATGCTAGCAAAAAAAAACCAATAGTGTTCAAGGCTTTGGAAAACGTGTAAGAAATACAAAAACACACTACATCGTAGTATGTTACGCGAGAAGCATATGGGATGTATTTATTCATGACTTAGCCAAAATGACGTATTAGATTGTTAGGCAGATTGATTTTGTTATCCGGTATGAACAAGCTCCCCGATTGAGAAAATTAATCTATTTGGATATTGTCTTACGTCGGCTGTATGTTGAATAGCAAACAACATTCAATGCACAAAGATAAATCGGTTTTTCCTTGAATAAATTTAGCTAAACCTCATTCATTATGCTTATGGTTATATTTTGCTGTGCGAATGTGATTTGTGTTGCATGTTATGTTTTTTTGCAGCTATAAGCTACAGCTATGCAAAAAATGTGGTAATATTAATCAAAAGCACCCACGCTTATATATTTTTTTCACATTATGACTATTTATATTGTTTGAATCGATTTAGATAAAGATTCGCAGAACATAATTATTGCATAAACGCTTGATTGTTGTATATTTTAAAACTCGTTGTTGCATATTCTATTCTCTAAAGAATTTAGATAATTGCTTTGGGACAACCGAATGAAATTAGATCCGTTAGAATAACCTAATATTCATACTGTATTACTATACTCATGGTTTAAACATTTTCAAAGAAGAAATGCACAGAGTGAAAAGAACACAATGAAACAACACGTGAGGATATGTTTAAACATCTTAAACAGACGACATTTAAGGCTGCGATGTAGACACTATCTAGATCCAACGCTCAAAGAAATTAAAGCTCATAAACTAAAATCTCGTAGCTCATTTGCATGTATCTGTGTGGAATCTCAAAAATGATATCAAGATTTTGCTTTCGTTAATTAGATTGTCCTTGGTTCATTTTGAATTCAAGGGTATAATTCTCAACAAGCGGTTTACGGGACGGTCCGGTGGCCGAAGAAGTAGCAGCACCGGTCTTAAACGACAGGATCGGGGTTTGAATCCAATCCCGTCCGTTGAGGACGTAGTGACGACATGACAATCCAACATGGTATAAAAGTCTAGTAAGTCAGAAATGGGTTTTAATGTTCAAATTCAGTGTTTAACTAAGTAAGTGAAATATTTAACGCTCTGAAATTTGATACTTTACAATCGGGACAACATTAAAAACTGTTTCATAGTACAGCATTCAGTAAAATTACCATGTAGAATATTTTCTAAAGACGAATTAATGCATTGTTTGTTCTTGCAAAATTGTTATTTAAAATATCTTCCAGAAACTCTCATTAGTATCTGATAAAAAATAAAATTTGTTCAGTAACAAATAAGGAAGTATCATCCCGGCCAACGTGAACCCCTAGCCATGCAAAAATGCATATTTTTCTACACCGTCTGCAATCACTTTTCAAAAGATCTATTTTTTAACGTAAATTCGAAAACCTCTCCCATTGAATCCATGAATGTAGTACTTTCTTTCAAAATATTCATATTTTATATTATTTCGCTAAATTTCAAAAAGCAAATACGATTTCTAGCACAGCCCCAAAAGTCTAAACTATCATTCACGTATTCTTGATTGTATACACTAAGTCATAAAAGCACTTTTTATATTGGAAGAAGTTTTCTTTTAACAATAAAATACAAGAAATGGGGTGTTGTGGCATCGGGGCTGGTCTCTCATACGACAGACCGGCACCAAACCTCCATCCGGACCGCTCCCCGCAGCATGGACTGACTATCCTGCTACGTGATAAAATAAGTCTAATTACTAATAAGTCTAATAAGTCTAATACGGAAAAAATACAAGCAACATACTTTGACCAAAGCATTCTTTGTCGTTTACAGCACACCTTCATAAACTTTTCTTCTTCTTATAATGAATTACTAGGCATAGTTGATACCCCGTAGTTGGATACTCAGTCCTTACTACGGAGGAACGGTTCGGATGAGATTTGGTTTCCGGCCCTGCCGTATGAAGACCAGTGTCTGTGTCATCTCTGCTACTGGACCGCCCTCTCCTTAATAAAATCCTTCCTATGATTCGAAGAATAATTCCAGGGGTAGATCCATAGACATAGGCGGCATAGGCAAAATAAAATAGTCGGAAAAACTAACACATCGTCTGCTTCCGGCATGTGATGTGATTCAGTAAACTATGACAGCATGCCTGTTAGGCGGATGCAGAGCGGATGTTTCATCCCTTTGAATGCAATAAAGAAATCGAAGCAAAACAAACGGAAGAAACCAATCATCGTCAACAGTTCAACTATAATTTGATGCTCAGCGATGATCAGCGTGACATCCGATGATGTCTAGTGACTATCATCATGAAGTGGTCAGAGTGTGGTGATAGGTTAATTTTGGGTTTGAACATCCTCTGAAACAGGTGGAATACCATGCGCCTCCATTGTGTACAGGAAGTTTGTGCACCAGGCGCCTCCATTAAAATTAAATGTATAACGCTTAAAACTTGTATTCCTCTTCTTCTATTTCTATGTCACTAAAATCTTGCGAGGTTTTACATTCTTGAATTTTTCAACTTCTATACTGAGAAAAAACAGTTTCAATGCAAGTTCAATACTGTGGTTCTGTTCAAGACGTCAACATAATGAAATAAACTTGACTGTTTGGAAATTTACAAACATAAAAATTCCATTTGAAATGGGTATGTAAATTTCAGTAACTCTACCAGCTATGAGTAAACCAAAGATATAATTGGTTACAAAACATGTAAAAAGTGTTGTGCGCCCAACTATTCCAATTTAAAGTTTGCATTTGTACAACTTGCTCTATTTGTGAGCATTGCAATAAAGTGCGAGAGCAATCTAAATCTAATTAAAAAACGATCCCTTTGCTGCTGAAGTTTTCTGACTGCGTGGAAATAGAATGCAGCTGACCTTATTGTAATAGTGGCGATAGGGTCGTACAGACATGATTTAGCACTGGCAGTAAGTTTTACGCTCGGGACCTATCTAGCTGCTGTCAGGGAGGAAAATCGCACAAAGTATTGATTTCTTGTTCCCGTTTTTTCTGACATTAACGAAGATTGACTGTTGTAAGAAAATGGCAGTTTGGTAAAATGTTGCAGCTGCTGCAGGCAAACTAGAGGAACAAATTGCATCTCGCAGTGTGTCGGGCTGCCGATGGCAAAGATGGATGGTGATGGATTAGAGCAGTTTGGTATGTGTTGTGAACATGTGATTTTGTGCATTGCTTTAGGTTATCTTAAGAATGTCATTTCGATACATGCAGTTAGTATTTGCAGGAAGGTTGATTATAATCTTTCGAAATATTTTTGTAAAACTGTTTATATTCTTAAGGGCAGGGACAGTTAATGTTTTAAATGCGTAATTGAAATTATGAGGATAACAAGATAACATTTAAAATTTTTAGATTTTTGAAATGTTTTAAGTGAACACTGTTATGAGGGTATGACGCAGGTACATAAATCCAAATTATTTCAAGCAACACTATGTCTATTCATTATTACGTGGTTCCAGCTTATTTAAGATACTTTTCTGCCGTTACAAAACAGATAAAAAATGTAGTATTCATTTTGTAATTAATTGCGTTCATGGAAGATGTATTACATGCATCACTACGCTTGAGTTCAACACTCTGTAGTTACTATTTGAAGGGGCTTTTCAACATTGAGGACGATGTTAAGTATGAAACGGGTGAGTTTTTTGTTTATGATGTTGGAGTATAATTATGCACGACATGTTATTCTATGTTGGCTTAGAAAAGACCAGTGATGTGAAGAGTATGTGATAACACTTCCTCTCTAAAGGCAACTGGATGTGAAAATCTTACAGCACAGAAATTGTCGAGTACTTGCAAAGTGCGAAAAGAAAGAATGAACGGATAGACTATTACATGTATGCACTATCGCAATGCGAAGATGTCCAGAAAGGCTTGGATAGTTGTGGCTATTGCTGTTGCTGTTGTTACTGCCGCTGCTGCTGTTGCTGTTGCTGTGTATTCATGAAGTGGATGGTTGTATAATGATACATTAAATCATAGTCGAGCATGTATGTGGGAGAAGGCACATAAGAATCTGCAAACGGTTCGGTTTGCTGATTATTCCGGAAAAGTGGTCACCAGTGTGGAGGGTTCTCCAGATCCAACATCATTGAATGTGCGCCAAATGAAGTTGTGACAGAACTCCCAGAACACTGGGTGAATTCATTCAAAAGAACTCTGACAGTTTGTGAGAGTAGAGCGAAACTAATGGGTTGAGGGGTTGCCGAAGAAGAATGAAATTAAGCAGTATACAGTACATGAAAAGAGGAAACATCGGTTGAACGGATCTGAATGCCATTTTGAACGTTGGTTCTTCGGTGAGGTCATTGTGGTGCCAATTGGATCGAAATATAAAAAATAATATTATGCACTACTCAAGGACAGAAGCAGTTATCGGTTAGCGCCCGAGTAGCAATCGTGTCCGGATATGTATAATCATTTTTATGCAACATTACACCAATTAAGATAACTATTTTACACGTTCCGCATGCCCCAAAAGGCACTGCCACCTCAGGCATTAAACAATGCATTTCTGTACCATTATTCGACATAGGCTTTCAGAAGCGATGTGTTGTTATTGTGCCGATCTGCTTCAGAATCACGATAACCGTCGGACATTAGTTTGTTTCATGACATTTTACTTGCCGGTGCATTGAAAAGCTGTGATTTAAAGGCCCCCTTTTAGATAAACCACCCAATGAATGGGTTCAAAACACGTATAACATATTGCGGATATGGAAAATAACCATTAAGCGGTTTGTTCAAAGGCAAATTGAGCAGTATAGCCAATGTTGTATGACGTAGAACGATCAGCCGTATTGAATATTGTTTTTGTGTTGTTTGTTAGCTGTTGCGATGCAACCTTAAACATTGAAATATATAATATCTACATTTTAAACGTTAATTATAATTAAAATTAATCCTAATGTTTTCAAGATTATTTTCTTGGTATCTTAACGAAAAAGATTGACTGTATTGGCTTATAATGAATTATTTTAATTATTTGGTTGGTTGGTTGGTTGGTTGGTTGGTTGGTTGGTTGATTGGTCTGATAATAAATATAAATCCTCTTCCATTCCTGTATAAGGTTTGCGAAACGCCTCCCTAAGCTAGACAAAATACTGGTTGTTCATATTCATGGACATTCCAGACCAGTATGTTTTGCCATGAGGGTTGCCTAACTGGCATCTGCGTAGTAAAATATACACGCCTTTTCATCCAAATCTTAATTAGTTGATTATACAATAAGCAAAAATATGATTTTGAGTCTTTAATAAAATATAGATATTAAGGTAAATTTAATATCTTAAACAAATTGTTTTTTTTTTTAAAAGAAAATACCGAAATAATCATTCACGAATGATTTATAAATGTGTAATTGGTAACAGAAGAGATGTTTGTTTTGCTTTATTTTAACAAGTAATGTTAGTTTCAGCACAACGGCATGTGGAGTAACTAATTAAAATGTTAATTACTGTTGTTCTGCGTTGCTCGCTTCGTTCACAATTATATTCTTCAAAAAATATTGTATGTTACATATTTCAATGAAAATTTTGTTTGTTATGCCGCTATTTTATTAAACGCCTGACTTATACACAAAGTGGTCAATAAAGATAAACGATTAAAAATCGAGATTAAACTGTACATAGAAGAAGTTCAGAAGCGTTCTCGAAAAATTTTGACGAAGGGTTTTTGGAATCTCAGCAGAAGAAAAAATAACGATAAGCGATAGTAAAAAGAACGCATGCGACATGATGTATGTGTATGTGTGTGTGTGTAACGAAGCAGAATAGCGTGGAATTGAAAGAAAACCATGTTGTGAGAATGTGCGATTCATTGCATATGGATTAGTAAGTTTGAGGCCAACACAAAGTTTATCGAATTGTTAGGAACAACTAAGTGGAGTACGGTATGTGAAGCTGCAGCATGGATTTTCCCTCACATATTCTAAAACTTAAAGCAATTTCTCTGCACGCTTTGACTGCGGCAAAATCCATTGAAGTTTAAAAAAATCAAAATGTCTGATCTGAGGATATGAGGGATTAGCGTTATTGGAAAATTTAAATGATAGGAATCAAGAGAAGCGTGTTGTAAAAATGGGGTATTTTTATCTACTGACTTATAGTTTGCATTTGGGAAACTAGTTACACAATATTGACTGTGAGTGTGGTGGTAGTACTTATTGGATGTATTTACAAATTTGATAAAATTAATATATAATACATATTACAGTGTTAGTTGCTTATTTCTAACCATGTACAGTAGTGTTACAATGAATGACTGCACACATAACAGAGAACGACAAGAATAATTTCATTGGACGGGGTTGTAACAGATGAAAGGTTAGGACACGATCTTAAGAACATATAAGTCAAAATAGGGTACGGGGCTAACATTTTAATAATAAAAAAATTAAATAAGGAATAGCAAACGTCAAGAGGAGTAGAAGATACGAATTCTAATGACATTGAGTTTAGAGCACAGACAGATAAGGAAAAGAGTTTGTGAAAGTGAAAGAGAGAGAGAACGGTATGACATGAACGTACTGAAGGAGCGAGTACTAGACGATCGTAAAAGATAGACAGAGGAGGTATGCGGAGAGCGCGAAAAAGGAGAATGTGAGTGAGCGAGACAGAACTAGATAGAGAGATAGAGCAGAGGAAAGAACGAGACAGTGTGATGGAAAATTGTGGAAAATGTGATAGCTACCTTTCACACTGCCGAAGCGTCCACGATGCGATTATCCACAGTGAAACCATGAACACTAGTAAGACCGTCCCAGGGCATATTGTCATTAGTGTTTTTAGCACAAATCTGCAAAAAAAAACGAGAAACGGAGAGATGTACATATATCAACGCCTTTCGACCGGACGGGTGAGTATATTGGTTGGGGAAAAATCTGCACAGTACATACCGAGTGTTGAAATTGATTCGATTTAGCGCACCTATACTACGTGACGAGGCATCGGTAAATAGTTTCGAATGTAACAGCATCACACGACATATCAGGTACAAACGAAGGAACATTGGCAAAGATAACGCGACGTCGTACGGAACTAGTTCACCCCCGATGGCTTTGTTCTTATTAGCTAATTTGGTAGTCCATAGAAAATAATATTGACCTGGAATGGGATGCACTGCGCAGATTAGTAATTCTAAAGCTATTTGGCTCATTCGCTGCCAGGTCATCGCTATTCGCCAGTCATCTGCACAGTTGTCTATCATAAAAAGCTGAAAATATACACAGAATGGAATGGAAGTTAGTTATTCTATGACTTAAATACATAATTGTTTCGTAATTCTAAAAAATATAAGATTTTTTTCCTTATGTGTTTTTGTTATTTATCAACTGCTTGTAATATGTAGAACATGTAATCATCTGTAACATTGAACATTAACTTATAAATTAATGACTTCAGTTTTTTACTTTCAGTAAAAAGAGCTTAAGCCATCATTTTGCCCCCGATCCATAATGATAATAGAACATGGAGAAAATATATTTTCTCTTGTGATAACTTCACCATATTTTCAAAATATTATGTAAGAAAAACTGTTCCATGCATTTAATGACTGCAATAATGAAGATGGTATATAGTGCCAACCTTAGTTTACCCAATATCGCAGCTTATGATTAAAACGGATAAAAAATGGAATAAGAAAAGGAGCACGCGTTATGAAAACATTATGAACCCTCATCACCAGGCCGGTACGGAGGCAAAACAAGCAAACAAAAATGTTTCTGGCCGTGCGATTAATGTTTGGCAATAGTCCAAATGCCATGTCTTGGCAACTCAATTTTGGTGCACTGATGCATGGAAGGTGGAAACGGGTCGGAGGTGTGAGTTTTGAATTTTCATTTAGTCAGTTTTATAGAGCCATCGTTCAGTATTTGCCGAGAAGGAATTATTGTGGTCGATGCACCATGCAGTTACACTGTGAAGGTGTACTTGTGCATGGGTCGAGTTTGTCGAACCCATACCCGGCTGCTAACTGTTTTACGCAGTTTGTCCTAAGCAGAGCTAATAAATTTTCCAGATTTATTTACGAGCACAGGTTGATGGTCAGCTGGTTGTTGGGTTTTAGTTAGTGTTAACTGCAATAACCGCAGTCACCCTGACAGGACGTTGCGGCTGCAGCCACATAAATGCTAGAGACTCCCAAACAAATCGGACCTAAGGAGACATTTTAATAACGTTGGACCTCACACCGACGAGATTTACGGTCTTTTGTCTGGTGCATGAGTTTTACTGTTTGGTGTATGCATAGGACGTAACATGAGGTGGGTCATACATAAAATTCCAATTTGCACAGTGTTTGTCTGTCGGTCCCATTACAACTATGTTTAATAACCTTCGCAGAGTTAACCCAGACGTTTGAAGAACGTAGAACGATAGAGTTTCACTCACCTGAACTTCCAAGGCGTGGTAGGCTACGATGAGCCCTAGTAAAATCACAGTCGATACGGATATTAACGTTTTTAAAGCGGTCGAATAAAAAGATGCCTGAAAAGGAAGAAATAATCCAGAATCAATATCACTTTATTATCGTTTAATGTGTTATTTGTTTTAAAACAAGCTCATTATACGTGCGCACACTTGTGGTAACGGGATGAAAGTAAAAGATTAATTGTTTCTGTAATGGAAACTGATAGACCTGGCAAATTGAGGATATGATTGGCCGTAATATGATTATGTGGTGAATCAGTGGAGTGTCGTAATGCAGTTAGCTCGAGAAATCAACACAAAGGAATCATTAAGATTGATTGTGCGATTAATGGGATGATTCGTCATAAAGAAAACATACGGCACGGAAATAGGTCGGTTTATGGTTGGGACGCGCATCGCGATACCGAAGTAAAGCTAATTGAATACACGTGTTTGCAACTTCTCGTAGTCGTTGCAGAAATTAGGCACGGCACGACAGTAAACTAGGTAGACCCAAATTTAACTTTCGTTTGTCGGACGTGATAAAGCGTTCTGGCGAAAAAGCATAGAATGAGCAAAAGCAAGGGTTTATGACGTCTGAAAACTATACACTTGCGCTTTACGATAATTTATATAGATATTAGATAAACCATCGCGTAACAGATCAGTGCAATATATGTAAATTTCGTTTCGAATATGAATATTCAAGCATAGGTTGTTTTGTTTGGAATTGCATTTTAAATCGATTACGCTCGCATGTATTACAATGCAAATGAGGTGTCCTTAAAAAAACCCATCAATGATTTAGAAAACTCGTGACGGGTGGAATGGAACACTGTCCTTGAAAAATGCTTCCATCACCAAACTACAACGGGCAATAGAGTCTATTGGTAGAAGTTGTTGCTTTTCATGTATGTAAATTTACATATTTTGTGGAAAATTTGCACATACACGTGTACACATAAACAGCACGACTGGTCTCTACTTTCACCTGACAGCTTCGTGTGTCGGCGGCAACAGCTCACCGGATTCCATTAGATATGATTATTTACTATGTAGTTGGTTGAGTGATAGCTGTTCCAGCAATTATGCTTCCGAATATGATTACGATCCATTAGCAGCGGTATTTTCAACAAGCACGAACGTATCCAGACCCCACCAGGAGAATAGTTATTTATTTGCTGGTCTACCGATACCACTGCAACTTCCATTTTTAGTGTTTTCAACCATCCAAAATATTCTGTTAGAAGAGGCAGGGACGGCAAATTTAAATTTCACATGATGGATGTAGATTATTATGATATGTATGAGGGCCGGATATTTACTCTCCCGCAAAGTTCAAACCAAGACCAGACCGACGGACATTTCTGATCCACTACCCCACCACTCTGGGAACTATTCCACCCACAAGCGCAAACATCTGGACGGATGTTTATTATTGTTGCTAACCGATGGTTCGGTCGGAGCTGATAGTCTGGCATAAGATTGTTGCTCACTACCAGACGATCCAGAACGGGGTCTCAACATCATCGTCGCCATGTGATCGGTCGTATGTACATGTTTACAGCTCATCGGTGCGTTAGCAATTATGTGTGTACAAAATAGCTCTTTACTAATTACCCGACGTTTATAAATAATGTCGATCAGCTAATTCAAGACGTTCTGCTTGAAGCTGTGCGCTGAGATTTGGAGAGCAGAAAGCGACATCAAAAGACGGGCTGATAAACGGGCCGTGAGCGTTACACATATCACGACTTTCCGCAAAATGGGGAGTACTCTTCTATACCATTGATTTATTGCCGTGAGTCGGGTATGACGTTCGCATGGTTAACGTGCGTGTTGAAGTGTCTATGATCTATTTCCGGAAACCCACACGCAAACATCAGCCACTAAGCTGCTCGAAAACTTCCGTCGCAGTGAAAGCGTCAGCTATTTGCAGACCCTTGAGCAATCCATTACACAAAGTAGCTGCAGCAACCGTGTTCAGGAGCTACAGCTGAAGGAGTAATTGAAATTTCAATACTTCCTTCCTAGGCACGCTTCCCTGTGGTGGTTCGTTCCATCGGTCGTAGAACCAGTGTTTCGAGCATGTGCTAAACACTGCATTTTCCATGCATTCACGACCACCGGATCGACGTGGGATCGCGTTTCCCGTTATGCACGGTGCTTAACGTAAATAAATTTCCTTTTGCATATTTTATTCCACCACATTCGATAGGTTGATGCACATACATGGCGCAATCGTACCAGGCTGGCCAGCAAACGGTCGAAGAATAGCATCGCATTTATCACAACCATTTATTCTATTATCATATTTCTAGTCCGCTCCTCGCTGACCTAGTTATCCAAACTGCATTACATTATGCTACGGTGGTTGTTCACAAGAAATAAAAAAGTAACACAATTGCACGCTGCATTTATATCCACACGGTGCCGTCGGCACAATCACTCCTGGGAAAGATGAGCATTTCCAAGACTAATCTATTGTATCATTACTCTAGCTTTTTGCTGCTCACGGATTTCCCGGAGAACGCCAATGCACTGCTCATTTGGTTGGTTGAGATAAAGCACATTGGTTGGGCATCGAATGCAATGTGATTTCACAAGGTAAACCAACCGAAAGATCCGAACCGAAAGAAAGGTGATAGAAGAAGATCATGGTGCAATGTAGAAGAAATTATGAATAATTATGTTATTAGTAGCATTTTCCAGAAATCATTCATTTGTCCAAGGGTGAGATAAAGTTTGCATATTTTACATTTGTGACATTCGGACATTTGTCACAAGGTTTGAGCTGTGTACGTTTTTTTTATCCAGAGTTCTAAAAAATGGATGATGATGAACACCTACCCAACATTAATTTACAAGTTTTTGTCAATATGTTAAATTCTGTGATTAGTGATTTTCGTTACGTCCATGCACACAGTGGACGAGAATCGAATATAATTGGGAATTTTCTTCGGTTTCTCTGTCTGTGGAAGTCTCATTCCGCAAGGCTTTCGCATTTTATTTATTTAGTTGCCGCGTCATTCATATTTGATAAAAGTTCTAAAGACCTCGATAATATTAAAGGGGATTCGAAAACTATAATTATGGCTTGCGTTTTATTTTAGTTTATTTCAGTGCATTGTTCTTTTGCTATGCAACTTCCTTCCACCATTTTTAATGATCTGCAAATATTGTTGTTTTATGCATCTTTTATGAGCGCAACCGCAGATTTGTAGCAATTACCTCCGTAGTGTTTTGGCGGTTTTGATAGCCGAAGAAGAATATTTTCAGTGGTATAGATACGTGGCAATTCTATTTGCACAATCTCCTCGAATGGGACTAATGAAATAATTTAGTTGTCCGTCAATCAATTTCTCGACAGCGTAGACGAATGCTGTAGGAGCAATAAAACATATCACAAAAGCACCTGCCTATGTGAAACAAAGAACAATTTTATGAGCGATACGTGTTTGGAAAATGAAAATGACAATCATCGAGAAACATTGCACGCTACGCTGAGGGTGTTGGAAGAAGTTGTATTTTTTTTTGTATTAAACTGGTATACAAACTACAACGGTGTTAAGTGAACCGCATGACGGGGAAAAATGAGTTTCTTTCCAAAATTTCTCAGCCGCATCGGGTACGCCATAGCGTGAGCAAAAAAAAAGGATCATATACGTTTTGAAACTCTAACAGCAGAGAGTGCCCACCATTATGTGTGTTAGATTTATTGCACAAAGTTATTTTACTTTTTTTTTATGAATTTTACGTGAACAAATTGAAATCGGACACGGAAGCTTGAAAGTAGAAAAAAGGACACCGGAGACTGGAGTTTTTATAGTGTTTTCTTAGTAGCTTTGAGGGAAAAACTCCGCATCAAATCGATATGTTGCGACATAGTTATGGCCAGATTTGCGTCTTAGTGCTTTCATAAATTGGATTGTGATTAGAAATTAAGCTCATTGCTGGATAGTATAAGAAGATGCTCACGTGAAAAAATGTTTTTTGTTCAAAAATGGTGCATTTTGCATCAGTTAAGAAACTCAATCGCATAGCATTAAATTAAACTGTGAATTGTTGAATTGACTTGTTTTGGATGACAAATTTTAGAATTTCTTGGTCGATCTCGGATTTACACTGAGAGACTGATAACGACATGGTCGTACAAAATAGGAATAGAACACCGCAAAGTAAAATAAAATACTGACATTAAAATAAATTAAATATTCATTTCAATTCAACGGCACTTTCTATGCAGCGTGCCAATAATGATTAATTGTTAAGCGTTGCAATGCAAACTGAACGGAATGGTACGAATGTTTCGTTCTGCGAAATCATGCTTTGTTTCGAGTTGAATACATTTTTAATGTAATGCATTCGAAGACAGAAGAAAAGGTCCATGCTGTATCAACAATTAATATTGAAAATAAAGCTTGTGTTTTTCAATCCGCATCATTTGCGTCGAATTGAATAAACATTCTATTTTGAATGTCGTTCGTTTCTGATAATTGCATCAATAAATGAGGTGTCATAAATTTTGTTTTGATTTGTGAAATGAGCTGTAAATTTACAAAACATGACATTAATTTATCGAACTGATTTGTTAGTTTGATTCGAGGCACTGTGTAAAATTTGCAAGTATTTTCACTTAGTATTATTTTGACATATAACTTGTCAATGTTTTAAATCACTACAACCAAATATCACTTTCCTGCGCATACGGGTGTGAGTCTTGCGCTGTGTACTCTGCAGAATCCGAGTGGTAAGCTTCTGATGTGGTATGGTCAATGCTCGTTTCACCAGATAGCAAGCTCGGCTCGCTATCGCTGTCTGCAAAATGGAACGATTCGCTCGCCATTGTGGTGTGTTTCATTAATTATGCAAGCAGCGCTGCACGATGCTGCACATAAATTGAATTTTACGATTCACCAGGCATACGTGTGATACTGAGGGAACAACGCGGTCCTAGGAAAAGGTATGATTTAATTGCACCATTTTCAAATATTTCAATCTATTATAACCAGCTCGATTGTACTGTCGTTGCTAGTGAAGAGAAGCATGATTGAAACGGATATTTAATTCAATATTATGATCGCAACAATATTGCATGAAAGACCAAACATCATGACGCTGAACTTGATATGTTTAGTTGGATGATAACATTTTGGAATGGCTTGTACTTCAGGATAATGTACTAGAAAATAGTAGCAAAGCGACATGAAATGGGTAGTAGGTTATAAAGTAGCTTGTACATTGCCCGAATGCACCTTCATTAAGCAAAATGGCATTATCGATATAAAAACGTATGAATTAATATCATAAAGCATAAGGTAATGATTATGCTCATTTGTAGTCACCGTAATTTGGTGCCGTAATCAGGTTTTATTCTTTGGTACACTATTTATTGATTGAACATGAAACAGTGTTAGTATCTAAGGAGAACAGCGTGTACGAGTACGTATAACACGAAAGCAAACGTATTACACGATCTTGGAAAAGGATCTATAAAACGACATTATCGACTAGATGTAAGATTGTCCTCGAGATTAGAAAATCTCACTAAGTGGTTCCCATGGTAAGTATTTTGACCGTTGTGAGGGGCAACCGGTTGAGAAATTTGTGTCTGTTTATGAGCAATTTCTTCCCTTGCATTGGGTTCGAAGCAAAGGTACAAATCGGAGTAGCAATAAGGGGAAACAAAAACAGATTTTGTGAGAAGACATTTTTACAAGACCTTGTTTACCAAGCTTTATCCAGCGCATCAACCGATACCCGTTACCCGTGGATGGGAGAGTTTCCGTCGCTATGGCGTTACTCTGTGGGTTTGGGAAAACTTAACAATCGTACATCTGAAACATCAGACACGTGCGGGGTGAGTGTTGGTGTCACTCAGTTCCCAGTTGGAGACTTTGTGGAACATCCGTGTTCCTTTTGAGAAAGCATTCTGTGGTTTTTAGTGTTCTGTTCTGGTCTCAGAAAGCTATCCGGTATGAATCAGTAGACCACGGTTGCACGTTTGTTGCTGTGTCGCTTGAAGGTGCACGATGGTTAGTGGGGTGCTTTGGCTGACCGTGAAATAATCGTATATTTTTACGACAGACAAAGTTTGCTTCGTTCGTCCCTTTGCCTCTAGTTTACAGCTTTTATGAACCCTTGTTAACTGGAGGTCCCACAGTAATTGCTAGGGTTGTACTGGATCTAACACAGATTTGGATTTGAGTTTCTGTCTTGTGGTTTTTGTGTGTGAAACAAGTTTCGCTTGTCAGCACTTTAGCTGACAGAGGGGTAATCGAGAAAAAGAGATCTTTGTTGACTGTTGTTCGATTGATCCATCGGACTTTAAACCTTACACAGTAGCTTGAATACGGTCGTACATCAATGGTTTGCAAGCGAAACGTCACCAAGATTACACTTTTTACTTATCTTAAAAGCTATAAATCAGCTACATCCGTTCCAAAATGTAGTGGTGGTAGATAATTCATGCTCGCTGTTGATAATGTGGCAAAAAATGTTAACCGTTGCTGCAGTGTTTTTTTGTAGATTTTTTTTCCATTCATGCTCTTACAGTCGTTTTACTATGTTAACCCTACCGGGCATAAAAATATAACATCATTCGTTGAATCATTCGTGACACTTCTGTTTGAGGTTTATGTATCCGAAAGCATTCACTTAGCCCTTTTCGAACGGTTGTGCTTATGTTTAATTCATCCTGCTACACGAATGGAGCAATAAAACTCATACCACATCGTAATGGTTTTTTTCAGCGGTAACGAGAACTTTATAGTTAGGAATGCAGATGGTCTTTTTGATGAAGTGATTCCGCTGGTAAGCTATAATGTAAATAGTTCGAGATTATTTTCAACAAACATAATCGGAATAGCATGCATTATTAGCTCTGACCATTTAAAACTTGTGTTTAACAATACGTTGATCTGAAGCTTTATGCTTTAAGTTGTTTTGAAAGATAAATTTAGAGTGAATCAGTATACAGTGGTGGATTGAAAATTTGTTGAAACAGGGTTAATTATAAAAAATTTTATAGCTTTATATCATCGCTGAGAGTGCATCATACATGTATTAGTACTATCTAATATGGGTCTCGGACTTTTACACGACAGACCGATACCAAAATCCCATTCGAACCTTTCTCCCATATCAAGGACTGACTATCTGGTTTCATGGATAGTCTAAAAGAAAGTCTTCAACGTGTTTCTGCAAAAGTAAGCCTACATCGGCCTGACCGTTCTTTAAAATAAAATAAAAAATATAAATGATATATAATGCTCAGGCAATACACCTAAAACTAGCGAATGTACAATACGAGGAACAATAAGAGCTTGAGGCTCGTCATACCAACGGCTACTACCAATCATACGACATACCAATGGCTCTACTAAACCTTTACTGACCATATATATATAAAAATGCTGGCCATATATTGGCTTCATAGACTTGTACCACGTAGATGGATAGTCAGTTCTCACCACGGGGAAACGTTTTGGAGAGGATTCGAACCTCGGTCCAGCTGCCTGAAGACCGGCGCAGAGATCGCCTCGGCCAGCAAACAACGTATTATTTCGTTACGACTAAGGATTCCAGCTTCCTGTGCCTTCCTTAGTTACTCCACTGGCTTAAACACGGAGTGTACAACTATCTCTGATGACAGGACCGTCCGCTACTGGCCATATGTCCTTAACCCCTTACATTCTCGTACAATATAGGTTTCATATAGTCTCAACATCCTTAATAGCAACAGATGTTTTGAGTGGAGCAGGTTCCTCAGAATGTAGAAAGACCGGTTGGAAGCTTACGCCTTATCGCGTATTTCAACATCAAATTTTTAATCGATCCTGATTTTGGTCAAATGAAGGTGAAATTTTTGACGACTCCAAAGGTGGGATTACCTTCCTGTTCGTAACCCCTGCCTGGATCAGAATATATTAGCAAGGCCACTGATGACACAATGTGTATGTAATAATTGTATACCGAAAATCGGGATTGCTTTTAAGGAGAAGGGAATTTCCCGAGTCGTTGATGACCCTCTCTAGACATGCTGACTTACTCAAGCGGCAGCAGATCCTTGGTGGTAGCAAATAGTTTTTCCATCCACCGTCAACTGACATGTGACGTTGTTCATTGGCATTTCTGCAAGTGTGGAAATTTTGGACCCGTGACACTAAAATAGCTCATTGCGTCGTACAGCTTTTTTCCTTGAAGCCAATGAGGAAATAGAAGAAGCGAAGCTACTCTCTGGAAGTACAGAGCTGCTGTGATTCTCCGATAGCTATTTATTCAACGCATTGGAACATTCACTCTAATAGTATCAGGGGAAACATCCAGGGGTATTAACCACGCCTGCCGTAACACGCCTGCAACTGATGTAATTCAGTCTCCTTGTATATCACCAACATTCTTGATCAACTCGCCTACTATTCAGGCCATGTCTAAGAAATCAATTATTATTCTTGAGCCGTCGGGTGAGCTTTCGAGTTTTCTTTATTTTTTAAGAGTTTAGTTGATCGTTCCATATTATACTAGTTATTATTAGTTATTAAAAGGTCATTATCAAGTAATCATGTCATTACATCTGTTTTTGATATGGTCTTTTAAACATCTAATATGTTTCATCTAACAAGATTTACGAGTAATCGTTTTTCAGAAGAAAAAAATATAATTGCGATGTGCAACAAAGATGCACTGTACCCGTTTACCACAGACCACGGATAGTAAAATAACACGAATTAAAACTTGTTCAGCACCGGTATAACATTGTGGACTGTATCTGAATGGGATGCATTGCTACCTACCTTAGTATATACACCAGCGCTACTTAATTCGTTTTCTATCACCATCACAATAATGCCGAACATTCCCATGACGAGGGCGTAATCACTGATTCGCTTCCGCTTTTCGAACAGCGCTTTCCGCCGGCCTAACCGGTATCCTACATTCGGCTTGTGCTTCTGACCGGGGCCACCTTGTATCGTGCCGGGACCTTTGCAGACGCCGCCACCCAGGCCTCGCTCCTCCATGTACCTGCCGTAGCGAAATGGTGCGGAAAATGGTGATGGAAAATTAAAAGCTGATTAAGTTTGGCTGTGGTGAAAGTTTTGCCGCTTCGCAGTGTTGGATGTTGGTGTGTATGTGTGTGTGGTTTTTTTTATGTTTCGTTACCATGCAGACTGCTGATTAACACTCACCTGGGATACTCTGAGTGTACGCCCACGAGCGCGATGCCAGCTTCTTCTGTGCATGCAGCCGATACTGTTTCCCGATTACCGGCGCACGGTGTCTTCATCGAGCCGGGAATCGACAACGTGGACACAGGCTTTCGGAGCTGAACAGGAAGCGAAGAAGAGAAGGGAAAGAACAAACGTTAGCACCGTCGCAAGGAGCAAATGGGTAAATGTTTTCCGGTGTGTATGACTATGCTTGGTGGGAATTGTTGTTTGTGCACCGTTCTCTATTCGGTACGGTTGCGGGGAAAGCATTCACTGGTGAGAGAGCGGATGATGCGGTGGTGATGTGTGAACGACATGAGCATTTTCATTGGTGGACTAAGAAGGTGATGAACATAGGTTCAGGTCGACTCTCTACTGTGGATGCTAGCATTCTTGGCGAACGGATGGATACATCTTCGGCGAAGCGAAAAGCAAGGAAGATAACGTGAGCGTAACAACATAAAATGAAACAGAAATTAAAGAGCAAACAACGGAATTGTTCGAGCAATAAATGAGCGAATTCAATCACATACTAGCATGTATGTGCATCGATGGTAAAATTATATTTGCGAGCACGGCGATGAATAAAAGCAGAACAATTGGTTGGTTCTAGGTGGGGATAAACAGGGATAAAGCAGAGTGAATCAGTGCACAAAATGGTGCCCCGGAAGTGGGCTGGAAACGTGCTCAACAGCACGAATGAAATATGGTGCAGTGTACGATCCGCTCTTGTCCGAAGGATTGTTGCGGGCGGCCAGTTCAATTTCATTGTCGGGTTTTATGCAGGAAACATTTTTATTCATATTTTTTATCATTCATACGCGGTTTCTCGTGAGAGATAAATGTGGGGGAAAAATGGCCGGCACGGAAACAAGCAGAACGGACGGTTTGGTAACTGCTTCGTGGTTTAAGGGTTACCCTTAGCCTTCCGTTTATAACGTCGTTAGCAAACACCCAACCCGATCGGTTGCGGGCTGTGCGCAATGACCAACGGATATTACGGATGACTGCAGCTCACTGCAACCACAGTGTGAACCATAACCTTCAGCGGTCATTTTCCAATGGAATGGTGCATCATCCGTCATTTTTTTATCCGCGCCTTGTTGGCTGAGGGAAATGTGCCGGAGCGAGGTAATGCAGGGGGAAAAAGGTTAATGCTTTACGCTTATTTCACGGCCATAGGCCAAACATTACGATCATCCAAAGCATCTGCGCGGATACTGATGAACGCTTGTTATGTCGCCAGTACAACATACTTTTCATATGTATGTATGTTTGCTTTGAGATATTCGTGATGCGTGAGTGCAGCGAACTAGTGATGTACTAATAAAACAGGGCTTATGTTATGGGCAGCTAAACTAAGAGGTGAGTATTTAAATGATGAAAAAGAAACTATTGCCATCTCAAAACTAAAGAATGCTAGCTTTTAATAATTACACAATATACACACATTCGCACAACGGTTTAGCATATGTTAAATTGTGGGCTTTGTGTGCGACCATGTCTAATGTAGGTAGTGTTACAGCGGTTATATATACATTTTTTCAATCTAACAAAGCTAATTCAGCAGTACCTTTATGACAATGCAGGTAAATTCTAAACGCTGATTAATGATACAGTAACTAACAACAAGTGCAACATAACTAAGCACATCTTGAATAACACAGCTCTACTTTACTGTATGTATACATTAATGTTTAGTTCAACAATGATATTACTGTACAGTAATTATACTAAAAATATAAAATTTAATTAAACCTATGAACATCTCAATTATAACAAACCAAGGTTCTTTGTTTAAGAGTCATTGGTGCCGATAAAGCCCTTAAGTGAAAAGCTCATCAGCCTAATCAGATAAGGTATTGAGGCATAAAATGAAGACGTTTGAACAATAGCAACTTGCATTGATGGCCGCACTTTAGCCGAACAGCAGTTCACTTAATATTGATGATCACCGATTAGGTGAAGAAAGTGGCAAAAGAGCGTGTTTTTTTTTCAGATGTAGGTAAGGCATCGAACCAGAAGCTCCAAAGACCGTTCGAGTTAGTGAATGTACTATAAGTATTGGTGCTATTCCTTCGGTCGCTACGGTTAATCTGGGCTGCTCACCAAGCAAAACAGCGGTAGTTGTCGAAGAGGCGTGAGAATGGAGAAAGTTTATTTCTCGAGGTCTAGTGGTATCGAGTGAATCTCGGTAAAAATAAAACATCCTTACACTGTCCGGGCGCACCGTCAACCAGAGGGCGGACGCGCAACATGATGTGGGTTGAATGCGAGAATTTATATTGAAATTCCTTCGGTTTACCAACAACGGATGCCTCCCGGTGAGCTTACCGCAAACGGTGACGACCGGCAGCACAGTGGCCACGGCGGCAAAAGCAATCATAGAAATAGTGGAAAAGACAAAATGCCGGCGCGCTGTGCCGGTATCATAAAGTGGCATTAGTGTGGCCAGAAAGTTCATGTTTCGATTTGTGTTCGTGTGTATGTGAATTTCGGGACCCGATGAGAGTGGAGAAACTGGAAACGGATGGGTTCCAATGTCTTGAAGTCTTCGGGCAAGTTTGTTTGTTTGTTTGCTTGCTTCATTGCTCGGTTGCTCGTTTGGTTGTTTGGACGGTCCTTGGAGTCGAATGGTTGTTGTACGTTTGTTTTCCTTGCTGTTGTTCTTTTTTTCGGCAGGGGTGTGAGCGACCATGTACCTCATCACCAACCGCCAACAGCTTGTTGTTATTGAAATGGAGCGTGCCCGACGAGATGTGCACTAGAGAAGTGGCGGCACCTAGGGAGGATGTTCAACCCAAGAGAGTGGTGGGGTTACAATTGTCGGTGGCTCAATCAACTACCTCCTAGACACCACTGCACCACGCGTATCGTATGCTTGGATACTTGAACCGCTTGAGTGGTGGAAAATTTCATCAACAACCCCAAAACATCGCCCAGCCATTCGTTTCAATTATTATCTGGCTATGTTTCTTAATTTTGTGCTTTGAATATCATATCCAAGATTATGTGCAGCTACAAACCCTGAGAAAATATGAACCTATCTGTTCGCAGTTCCGCATCACAAAGGGTCGCTTGAAGCGGTTTACCTTTCATCATCGTGGTGGATGCTGTGTACGGATTTGGAACTGGTAAGGGAACCAGCCTTGGCAAACAGGAAAGTGGATGGAACCATTGCTCAACCCAACAGAATGTGTGCAACGAGGTTGAACGGAGAATGTCAATGGTTTCCTTTTTCGTGTAATGTTACGTGTTACGTTGTAGTCCCATCGGCGCGGATGATAGCGGTTTGACTCCTCCTTGTTGTGGTATTTTTACCAAGGGGTGTTGCAAATGAGCATATGTCCGCTTTGTTTCGTTTGTTTAGCTTCTAGTTGTTTGGTCGGTTCAATTCAGTGGCAAAAATCATGTTGTATGGTAAACGTTCACATTATTAAGATTTGGAATGCAATGCATTTTTACTTTGAGTTTTCTGGATATTTTTACCTGTAAAGAATTAAACTTTTTATATCCACAACGAAAAGATTATATCCAGATTACTTTAACTTGTATTATGTATGTCCTAACTAAATACCATGAGATAATTTCTAGAGGAATTTATCAAGGAAATCAAAGAATTTTTTATTGGTTTCCGAGTTGTGATCTTTGAAACATGATCAATTCTCAACATCCTGCATAAAACATAGAACAAGAAGAAAATGTTCAATGAACCTGGTGCATTCAAAGTACACATCATTATTTTTATTTGCAAACTTTTGCTTGTTAGGTGCACTGTATAATTTGCACTGATCAAATCAGACTAGAACATGTCTGTGTTTTTGTTATTTCACCTTTCAACGCAATTCCAAATGCAGACTGATATTATACACGACATACGTGGTTCCATTTTACTCGATCTATTTAGTTAGCAGGTTGATCACATATCTTTGCTTACCGAAACACCGTCTAGAAAAGAAGTACGTTGTTTATCGAAGAATAGGAAGGAGTTGAATGCCAATTGTTTTGTTCACGAAAGTCAACAACGTGTTCAACAATGTGCTGGAATCAGAGATGTCAGTACCGATAACCAATGATACTTGGTAAAGGAACGCTATCGGCTGCTACTTCTTGGTCCCATTATTCAGATACTAAAAAAAGTGAAGCTTTTTTCTGCTTTTAATAAGCAGCCATAAAAAGTTGGTCTGGCGCACATAAGCAATTTCGGGAAATAAAAGGCCGGCGGACGTTTGGTAAAGGATTTTTGTGCACAATCAGCGTTGTGTGAAAATGAAGTATCATCGCTACAGTCAACTTGCAAAACATCGTACGGGGTTGGAATTTCGCTCGATGAAGATTTTGTCTCGATGTTTGACCTGCGAAATAATGCTGATCATTTTTCATTGCACCTCTTCATGCGTCCGGTCCGGTAGGTTGTGTTCGAGCCTTCGTAAGATTGGTAACCTTTTTTTTTATTTTACTTCGATACATTCTTCCAATGTCATGGCGGGACGTCCCATATAGCTTGCAGCTTCCAACCGGATCCCGGAAATTAATGGGAAAAACTCGGTGGGAAGTCTTGGCCGGTGCAAATAACATGGGCTGATAATCGCAATTGATTGATTCGGGGATTGTGCTGATGCTGCACGTACAATCTATCATTTGTCGATGGTTCGGTGACGGCTACCAACCGATACAAAATTTCCGGTTCGACGCCAATAAAGATTTATGAACTAGGCTTTGCTGTATAATTCCTGTTTTTCTTGGGTTATTTACTACTATGTTTACATAATTGAAATGTTTGGTTTTCAGCCATTAGGTAGATTTGATGGGAAATCCATCGCAATTTATGTACGGCAAAAGTGAAATGACTTTTTAATTTTTTATTAAACTCAATGTTAAATACATAAATGTAAGATAAACCCGGGCCGACGTTCTTAAGTAAATATTAAAATAAATACCTAGCTGGTTTACATACTTATATCCAGTAACTATCACTGACAGTAATTATTGACAAAATGCGGTGTTTTCGAATAATCAGCCACATTATATGTATAACTTATTATAAAATCGATAATCGCTTCAACGTAAGCTTAGAAACTCAATATTACCCCAGGCGACGGATAAATTGTTACCGGATGGGGTGGCGAAGTCGAATCCGAGCGGATTATAAAAAAGAAAAGCTTAATCTTCCGGGTCGGTTCATTTATTTGGTAAGCTTGTGGCTTTTTTTATTTAATCCTATATCTCTCCCCTATTCAGAAGGATGGTTGTAAACGTGGTGTTTGAGTGTTTCATTTTCAATTTGTGAGAAATTTGTCCGCACACTGAAAAAAATAAAACTGTTGGACGGCTGAAAAGCACTAATTGTTTGAATTGTTTGAAAATCAACATCTATTACGTAAAAAGATTTTGTTAAATGATTACCGTTTCTAAAATAATTTTCTCACTACAATATAAATATCAACAACTATGCAATAAACAATATCGAGGCATACATACTTTTACATACTGGTGATGGTACAAATACATAATATGAAGCATTTCAGTTTTCAGCTTATTGTACAATGTACTCATTGGCAATCAACTAGCTTTATGGAAATCTCTCATTTCGAGATGTGTAGACAAAGGAACAATAAAAATACTGTCTATATGACATACGAAATCAAGAAAAAATGTTTACATATAACCGCTGAGCTCAAGTTGCGTTAGGTTGATGAGCACATTCGGTTATTTAGTAAGCTACCATTACCGCATAAGATGATGCGCAGTCGTAATGCAGTGGAACGATACATTCCACGGCGATCAGTAAAAAAAAATCTCTAGAGATTAAACTTTGATGAAACCTTCGACCAAACCTTCCAACAATGGCGTACCGTCACACGGAAAACAACGTGCTACCTCACACAGGAAATGCCCAGGAAACATTTCGGATTTTTCGCCAATACAGTGGCTTTGCCACTCTTACTCGCTCTCACTGGAGCTCAGAAGTTTAATTTGAACTAATGGGCAACGTTTAGTCGCGTTTGTGTCCCGCTGGTTGTATACTCGTCCTATCATGCGAGGCGTCGCAGTCCGTACAATGGTTGAATGTGACGAAAGGAATGGAACAGCAGCACAAAGAAATTAGCATTTTATTTTCTTTGCCAATGCTCGATTAAGCAAAATTCGTTCCAGCATGAATGTTGGCCGAGCTCAGACAGCGGGATGCAGACGCGGATGCTTAACCCGGTAGTATGTTTAATCTAGCGGCAATTTCCCGATAGTGCCCCAACGGTGGAAAGTGTTGGATAATTAAACGATGCTCCCAATGCCCATTATCCACTTACAATCCTTTGGAGAAGAAAGGCTAGTCTTGCATGGCAATAGGTAGGTTCGGCTGCGGTAGAATATTGTTAAGATAAGATAATCTCGCTCTTTCTCACTCGGATCTCCTTTGTATTGCCCAGCGGAGCCATGGAGAGTTTTATGATTGCAACACATACATAATTGTGCCAGTTTATTTAATGAAATGGTAAAGAAACCTTAATTTTCATTGAATTTATCAGGTTCGTTTTTTTCTATATTAATACCAATTGGTTAAATACTCGTACCTAGTTCATTGATTTTAAAATAGGTTACTTATAGCAACATTGTTGAAATTAAATAAATAATTCGATTCGAAATTCAGTGACAGATTGTAAAAGAGAAAATTCTTTATTTTTCAACGTGTTTCAAAGCACCTCTATTAGGTTAAATTTTTCATTGCTCAATAGTGCAAAATTATTTGTTTTGTTTGCAGATATGTTTCCACTGTGTCTTGTTTCTGTTTTGTAACAAAAACGCTGGCCATTACTCGAAAAAGCTCATCAGCATCATAGCGAAGGCGTAAATCTTTTGCATTATCTGCGAAAATAAATCGAGTCATATCAAGTAAACAATTAATTTGAGTAGTTCCTCGTCGAACACTTACAGCAATAAACAGCACGATATTTAATGGGGCCATACTGGCAACAGTCATTTCAATAGCGTGTTGACTATTGTGAAACATGATCATAAAGTCCTGTTTCTCGACGCGGTCCATCAGGTACCACAACGAGTTGTAGAAGGCTCGTTCAATTTCCTCATTCTGAAAGACGTTGGATGCATGTAATTAATCCTGTAACGTTTCATGTACATGAGCTTGATTTGAGACCTTGATGCTGAGAATGGTTCCCAGGAGACAGAGTTCAAACAGTTGAACTACAACGGCGATTGCGAGCGCATACATAGTGAAGCTATTGCTCATGTAGCAACCAAACAAAGCACCCGTAAGATTGAACAGGATCGATACTACCTGCACCCAGTTGTTAAGGTAGTAACGTTCGTCTAGGTCATTTTCGTACCTAAAATATCAAGACGGATATGGAAACGTTTAGAAAAAGAAAATAAACACATTCAGAAATAGAACTTGTAATGCATAATCACTCCAAAACGCGTTGATGAAGCATGAGTATCTCTCGCAGTTTTAATTTGACTGCAGTTCTATCTTCAACGTTCTCGGCGTCCAGCAGGATGTCGTTCATTTCATCAATCTTATTCTTGAGAACATCGGCAAATCCAGCCACACTGGTGACAAACAGTATTAACACACTTTCTGCAGCAAAAAATCCGGCAACCCCAACAATTAGCAGATAGTACTGTATGATAATATTCAGCAGGAAATGTGATGTTATTTCCGGGTCGGTGAAAACAATGACAACGGTGAATGGCATTATCTTTTCGCCTTTAAGGATGTATTGTATAGCGGGAGTAATGCCGAGAATCAATCCAGATGCGAGCAGTTGTATCGCGATTAACCTCGTCACCAAACAAATTCGCTCCATAAGTAGGAGAAGTGTTGCATTATTCTTCTCATGGTGTCGGTATTCGTAATGGAATCTATCCAAGCGGTTGTACATGGCCTCAAAGAACTTGCGATACCGTAGAGCAGTGTAGAATTTAGCTACGCCCTAGTAGAATAAAATTCATCATACAATGGATTAATCAGTCATCGTTCACAATAAATCTTTTTTTTTAATTATTTTTTTACCTGTACCAATATGCCGTAGATAGCAGCAGATTCCATCAGCTTGACCAAGTTGGGCCAGTAGTACCAAATGGTGTAAAACTCACCGAGCAGTGGTAACGAAACCGCAGATATTGCCACCACAGTAAGTATATTTGGTTTATAATTGGGCTCCATTATATCGAGACCGACAAATGAAGCGTACCATCGTATTGAGCCAAGATTTTTCATGTACAAGTCATGTGATAGTTTGAACTTCATGTTTCTTTGACTTGTGAATGTCGACTGAAGTGCAAAGTGGGAAAGATTCCATGCAACAAGCACACTTTCTTTTGTTCTTAATCAATATATTATGCACACTCATATGATCTATTAATGTGTGGGAAATTTAAAACGTGTGATTGTTTTTATTACAGTGAGCTGATCTTGGATAATGCGATTCTTGAAAAAACAGTCTTTTGTATGGTGCATGCAAATGCGTGGTTTAATTTTTAAGCATACGTGCTATCTGATTATTTTTTATCATCAAGATATTACTTTGAGAATAAGTGGAAGGTAATACTGAAGCGATTAAAATGTGTTGAATATTTTATGAGCTAAGACAAAAGACATATTCATATGAAGTGAAAGTACAACATAATGTCATTACGGTAAGTAAAGTGTGTTTATAATTGGGCTCCATCATATCAAAACCAACAAATGAGGCGAACCATCGTGTTGAGTTAAGATTTTTCACATGTAATTAGTGTGAAAATTTATACTTCATGTTCCGTTGACTTGTGTTCGTAGACTGAATTGAAAGAGGAAAGTGGAAAAGTGGTAAAGATATAAGGAACAGGTGTAAATTAGGTTTTTTGTTTTCCTTCGTATTTCCCACCAATGCGATAAAAAAGTATGAAATAAAAGTATTGTGATCATTTTCTTTTAAATTAGCTTCACTTGTAAAATGCGACTGACAAAAAATGTCTTTGTTGGTAATGTACATGGTTTGAATTATTCAAAAGAACAAAGTATGCTGTTGTTCGATAGACACTTTCAATTGTATTTTCTATGATATAGCATTTGACCTTTGGGTTTCGTATGACATTGAAAATAAAAGATACATGTGAAATGATACTTTTCAAAATAAGTAAAACATATGCATTCAACAGCTGGTCATTTATTAAATATTGACCAATTTATATTTTTTCGTAATGGTTTTCAAATTCACATTTTTGTGTTTGTGTGTGATTTCAGTTTTTGTTTGTCTTTTGTTTTGCTTAATTTGACCTAAGTTTGTCTTCAAATGGACAAGCTAAGTTAGGAGTTGAATGGATCAAATTAGCGCATTCTTTAATTAACTAAGCATTGATTTAGTTGCGCGCTTACTGGCCTGAAGGCTGTTAATTTTTCGTAGGCGTTTCCTATGAATAATAAAACGGCAGCAACGACTAATTAGGACGATTGAAAGTAAAATGTTTTTTTGATTGTGCAAAAACAGACCTGTCGAGTGACTAGACTTGATCTCAACGTTTACCATAATTGATGTCAACTATTCAGATAGCACTTTCGTTAATTATCCTAACCTAACGAATGGTAAGACGGTACGTTTCATGATGAGATGTTAATTGGCTAGAAACGGGGAAGATTTGGTAGTGATTAATCTAATCAAGTGTTGTTAGGCTCACGACAGAGTCTGCTTACGGTTATTGTTTTGCGGTGAAGCAACATGTTTTGTGTTAACTTATGCAGATCCGAATCACGTATACCGATACTTATACGTTCTGAAAAACTAAATTCCTCCTAGTTGTTTGTTTTTCTTATTCATGAAGGACGGCCACAATTACTATCTTAAATCTAAACGTAATGTAGTATGCAATTCACATTGGTTTTGGAGACATTTCTGATTACAAAACAATCCAATGTGTCGATACGATTATATTTTCTTCTCGCTTCGTTTAATTGTTCCACAAAGTTTAATTTCCTACTCGATGTTATCATCTTACCGATTGTTGTCGAAAAAGTAAAGCAATCGTAAAATGTAAAGTTGATTACATAAAAACAATGATGCAATCAGTCGCCCCGCTGACGCAGTTTACACGGTAGAGCTTAATGCCCAACTTCATTAATGCCACGGTTGCATAATTCGTACATCCATTGGACGGATGCTGAGGTCCAATGAGTAACACTGAATATTGTTATTCTCGCAAGACAAAAATCTAGCAAAAAAGCATTACTTCAAAGCTAGCAATGTGACTCTCCTGTGCAATGCAATCATCGTTGCGGAAAATGTTACTCTCCGCGCGCAGCATAACACCGGAAAGGGAAGCGAGAAATTTCTATTTGCAATGAAAACCACAAGTTGTGCTCGGTTGTTCGGAAACGAGATTTTGCCTGTGGTAAAGTTAGCTAGGTTATGGGTTAAGCGGGTGCTTTCTGTTTTCGGCAAGGGATACAATAATTCTTCGTGGGTGAACCAAACTTATTTCTAAAGCTTCAGTGTTCAGCGTTCACAACAATCACTAACATCTATTAATTGAATTAGTTAATGAAGGTATTTCGAGAAAATAAATAAGGTTGTGTCACGATTGGAAAAACAAAAGATTTTATATAAGTTTGAATATGTCTAAGAAATCGTTGACTATTGGCTGTATACGAACTGTATTTGAAATTTCTAATATCCTAGAACAAAACCACTGTATGCTGTTCTACTTTGTTAATACTCAACAAGGTAACGTAATTTTCCACCCGTAGAACACACAGCTAAAGGAAAGCATATTCGAAGTAGAGCAAAACCTTAGCAGCAATCTTTAAAGACGATCTTTTTCGAACAGTTGGTATACTGCGTATGGTGTCGCGCAAAAAAAACCAAGTATATTATCGCAGTGCAAATAATGGTCACAGCCTGTTATCCGTTCAGTGAACTGAGTACAGAACAGAGCACTGCATTCGAGGTTGATGGGTTGCTAACCGGAAGATTTGTGTGCTGGAAAGGATTTTGATTTGGTGCGCGAATCCGGTAACAACCGCGAGTAACTCGAGAGTCTATCACATCCTTGTGCGGATAAATCGCACAAAAGCTTCTCAATCATGAAATTCTGGTGTAATTTGCTACCACCGTTGCGGTGCAAAATGGCCCAGAACAAAGTCTTTCATTCAATTGTAACGTTTCAATCTATTTGAGTTTCATTCTATCCCTAGCTCCGATTCTCTTTTGTTAGAAGCAGAGCATTGCATGGTTTTGATCAAAATGCATTTTTAGCTTTTCTCGAGTGGCTTAACATATCTACTGACTGCACCGTCTCAGGGCTGATGTACTTGTACGGCTAGTCTTCCGGTTTATTTCCGGTTGATACGTAGTTGTTTTTTTAAACTGTCTTTTTTAATAGAAAATATTGTCAGAGTAACTCTTTTGGCTTGGAATAATATGATGAGAGTTTCTAGACAGACAAATTGCTGGACAAATTATGGCTGAAGAAATATTACAACAAATAAAGTAAGATGATTATACAAGTTAAACGTTCTGTAACTACAGTCGGCAAATGTGTCGTTGTTCAATAGAAGAATAATTGAACAGTTCTTTTAAAAAGTAGTCACAATGCAAAAACTCACATATGTTTAATGGCTGTAACGCTTTTGACTACTCGATTGTGATCCCACATCGTTGGAATTGGGGGGTCATCATACAAAAATATCATACGAGTTATTGCTGAGGCTCGGCATACCTGATTATGCACGGGCGTCCAGTGAAAATAAATCATTTGAGTATGAGACAATCTAAAGAGGCTGATATAAACCGTTTTCAAACTTACAAATTTCCTTCTAGGGTTCCGTCACGCGGGATTGCTACGTACGTGAATATGCAATTCGAAATTGCACACTAAGGAAAAGTTCCCACAGTTTTCGCACTATGTTATGCTAGTTCGTTTCGATGTCCGGGGTAAGTTTATTCATCAGCGTTCCCTTGACCGCTTGGAATTGCAAAATATTTGTACGTATTCTGTAAACATATGCTCACCAACACTAAAGTTTCTTTGAGCAGCATATCATTCTCAGCGAATAAGGAAATAGTCCTTAAGGTTAGACGAGAAGCTTTTCATGGTAACGAGCTTTTGATTTAACTATTCTCGATCATGTGTCTTAAATGATGATTCTATTCTATTTGATATAATTAGCGTCTTATGTATATTTAGCTCTGTCCAAAATCTTTGTTAGCTAGCAGTAAAGTAATTCCTTTGTTTTGAAATGCATTTTCTTCAACAAAGTTTTCAAACGCTTAATCGATTCATTCGACCACAATGGCTAACCACAAGTGTCACTTATCGCCTCATAGCAATAATCTCAGCTGTTCTTCTAACAGCTTGTTTAGTTTTTTTCCAAATTCACAGAAAGTACCACGAACTTGAACGAATGTCACAAAATTTATCTCGAGCCAGTAAAAGAATCGAAAATATGTGCCTCTCTGTTGGCCACCAACAACAATTCAGCATCTCACGCCCATCGATAACGCTTTCAAATGATTTCGCTGCGACCGAAACGTGCAAACCTGCCGACTCGAGCCCGGAATGAAATTCATTTGTGGAATGGGCAAGGGCAAGGGCAGCAAGGATCTAGAATAGGGCCGCCACTGGTCGCTCGTTTGGGATAGCGTTCTCTTTTTACATCCCTCTGGAGAATGGGGCTGATAAGTTTTATTCTATCCCATTGGTCCATCGTGCGCGTTTGTTCGCAGCTACGGACCGCTGGCCAAGTGCTGGGTTTCAGCAGCAGCACGGCAGTAAAAGGATGAATTGAGATGAGAAGAAGGATAACGGGAGGGTTAACGCGACACCTCCCGGTGTTCGGATGGGTGATGACAGGCGGTCTGCAGCAGGAAGGACGGAAGCGGGCGGGTCAACTTAAAAGGACGGGGCCAGTAAAATGTGGAATCTCGTTATCATTCATTACAACGTCCCGTCAGCTTCGTTCTTGTGCAGCTCTCAAGATGTCCTTTTTTTCCCTACATCGCCAATGGTATGTAGTGGTATGTTAGAACATTGCTGTATTCGTCGGATTCTTCAACCCGCCTTGTATTTCTTTACCGTGGAAAATTATTTTTTGTTGCACTTTCTTTCGATTCTTAGTCACTTGCCACGCTAAAAAGCACTTTGGTAAATTTGAAATTGTTTTTTTCGCTTTTCTCACTTTTACATCAGTTGTTTAGTTTCAGCGGTTGGTATGTGGCATTTCCACAACGATTTACAGGTTCTCAGGGACCTCGCGAGGGTTATAAAAAGGCGAGAGTTTTAATGGTGCAAACGGCAACAAAAGCATTCCAGTGTTTTCGTACCAACGATTGAATCCAACAGAAAAAGTTAAATTTTTGATGAGAGAAACATTTTGCTTCATGTGGGAGGAATACAAAACTAATGGTCATTTTTTTGTCACCCTCACGCGCGTGCTTTGACGTGGAAATGTATTTGAAGTATTTAATTTATCAGATTGGTTTTCCTTTGTTTCGATTAATAAGATGTTTTGTAAAGATCAACATCAATATCTCGCTACTAAAGACTAATAATTGTAATAATATGTGGTATTTTAAGATTAACGTACTTAATGTTCCAACATTCATTCATTGTCCGGCCAATACAACCATTATTAAAATGTATTGATTTAGCGTTGGTCCGTTTTAGGAGGTTTGACTTAAATGAGGAACTTTATAAAATTGATCTCTTGACAAATCGTTTAACAATATTTTTAATGTTTAATGTTTGTTTTATTTAACTGTGCTCTAATTTTGCAAACCATTAAATTTCATGAAGTGCAAGTGGATTTTGCACACGTATTAGTTCACTTAATTTTTTATGAGAACAGTGTGCGGTAAAAAAAACATTAAGTGAAATTTCTACGCAACGTTATCTGCGTTCACACGCAATGTGGGCTATATTGGTGCTACATTGTTTTACGATGAAAAGTTTCCTGTGGGATGAAAATAAAAAAATACCTTCAAGCGTACAATGGTGCTTGCCTCCCGGTTCTACAAACGGAGCCCGGAGTTATTAAGGCGTAACGAGTAACGAGCGGTTGTCAACACTGTGGTACGGGTTTTAAGTACATAAATTAAATTTACGACTTTCGGGATACCAGCGTGGTCTTCCTTATCTGCCACATATAATGGTTGAATGCAAAGTAATGAACATCGGTCTGCGGTCGGAGGGTTTTCGCCGTGGGTCAGCCTTAAGTGGGCCGGATTTATGGAGGATCAATTGCGTGGTGAAATATGGGTTACACGATGTCAGCGCACGGTGATCCCTTACCTAGATGGCATATGCTACCAGTTCGTGTTTTTACAATTGAAAATTTTTGCAAACAATGCATTATTATAACTGCCAAATCTCAGACAGAATGTACAACAAACTTGTCCAATACTAGTGGTTAAAATGCGAAGTTAAAATTCCATTTTTTTAGTTCGCACCAGTAGTGAAGATGTTGAAATTTTAATGCGGGTCAAGCGTGTGTTAATCTTGTTTGGTCGTACGTTGTTAAGCGTCTTGATTTAATTAGACAGTGTGTGGAAACCGTTCCTTGCCTTCTGTCAGGGATATCAACTATCAAAGGCGCCCCGTGAATGGAATTGTTTATCTTTGGTCTATACAGTTTCAGAAACTGCAGACTCGACACACACACGAAAAAAAAGCTGATGGCAATGTGGTAAACACTTTTCATTTAATTAGAAAGTTTCCCGAAACTTTCCTCAAGTGTCAGAATACATGAATGCCACGAAGCGCACCATTTATATGTGTTTTCTTTTGTATGCGTGCGGTGGGCTGTGTACAGCGACAGCAGAATTTAATAAACCATTTATCAAAGCATTCTTCATGCTGATGTTTATTATTAAAATCAGCTGGCATCCTTCAACATGGGCTAGGACAGCCGAACTTTGTCGAAAATGGTTGTGCGACCCTCGTAGCGCTGCTCGTCGTCGGTATGTTTGAAGCCCTTTTTTTCGGAAGAGTGCTGGTGTGAAGCGGCCGAACCGGTATCACAGTGTGAAGGTGATTTTCACGAATGGGGGCGTTGGGATAGTTTCCGGTTGCTATTAAGTCACTCAACCGAGCGAAAACTGGTTCGCCATGGTGTTGGCTGAAATATCATCGGTGGAAAGTTTGCACACGAAAATAGTTTCTCTTTGTGGATTGATTTCACAGCATGGATCATGCTCGCAGTCGACGATGAGTTTGGTGAATGTTTTGAAGAGCCACAGCAGCGATCAAAGAGGATTGTGTGCATGAAGTGTACCGAAAATATCGGTTAAGTGAAGCGATGTTTGCCGATACTTGAATCCTGCTTACATTCTATTCCATCCAATAGTTTAATACGAGAAGAATAAACATTATGGGTGCTTATAAGAAAATGCTAAATTTTTTTTACATTGGTACAGATGAAGTATTGAAAAACATGTTTTTCATAGTTAAAAAAAAATTCAACTATGATCTGAACTGTTTAAGAAATTTTTATTAATGTCTATCTAGATACACCATAATCGAAAACATAATATTCATAACTGAAAAAGGATAATAGATGAAAGTTACATTTATGTCCCACGCTTCTCAATCACTAGTTAGTCACCTTTCCTATTCACTTCTGTTAAAACGCACCTAAATACATTAAAAGGATTCGTCCTTTGTCGACTCTCTTCCAGACAACGCCATCCCGATTAACCGCTAAATCAACGTTCAATGGCGTAAATACTCAGGAAAGCACGAGTGGAATTGGATTTTAGTTTTTCTTCCGTTGGTTTACTTCGATCAAACCCATTAATCATACAGCCTTGGCGCTGATCAATCAATCATAATTTCTTTAGCGATTGAAGCACCTCTGTCTAAGTTGAATGGTGCTGACCGCCGGCCATCGGCCACTAGGTGATGTTGTGAGTAAAAGAACTTTCGCTCAAACTGACATTGAGTGACAAGTGAACGGATTAAAAAAATGGTGTCCAGTAGAAAGAAGAACACCGTAAGCGAAAGGACGATTGAAGGGAATTTTGGGAGCCATTTTTTATTCGATCACGATATCTCACTGATAGTGGTGAACGTTAAGTTGAAATGTTTTTTTTTTATAGAAACAGTTTTCATTCTTCAGTTGGTCCAGTTGAATCAGAAACCATTCTACAACATCTCGCTAAGGTGCACCGGTAAATCGATCGCCAGAAAGTCGACACGAATAAGGGCACGTCTGGTACATCGATCAGAAGTAATGGCAAATGTAAGTGGTAGAATGTCAACAGCGGTAAGCCCGTAATTGCTGCTATCCTTCGCATGAATGGCCACGGTTAAACATCGTCAGCTGACCTTCGGCTAATCGTTATCTAACCCTCGGGGAGTGTAACCGCACCCAGTAGTGTGATCTGGTGGAGTGGTTTCATTTTATTATGTTTTTTTTTGTGTCCTACACAAGACTGAAGGACTCTTGTGCCCGAATGTTTGGAAGGCTTTTTTGCTGATTAATTCATTCGAATTTTGGTCCCCGAATGTTTGCCAGACAGTGGGTTGTAGCGCAGTGCACTAAACCTCGAGCAAATGCAGTAGGGTGTAGCAAATATTAGCATCTAATAGGTTCACTTGATGGGGACATTAATTTTTGTCACAATGACTAATAACGGCGCATACGGGCAAGGGCAACATGACAGACATGCCGGGAGAGAACAAACCAGATAGGAGTGTGTACAATGGGTTTGGCAATTTGTGTTTTTTTTACGTGAACGATACTAAGCACGTAATAAACTGTGGTTGTATGGTATAGAGACTATGCTCATATTTTTCCTTTGAACATACTCCAGAGAACTAATGAAAGTTTGTTTTTTCTGGCATGGCAAGATGCTGTTGAAATCCGGGTTATAAATCTACCCAGCTTTGAAGGATAATCGTTTTCCTATTAGGAATATCGTCTTGTACCGTATATGGACCACACGCGTCATAAGTTCCTTAGGAGCTCGATAAAAACATAATCTTTAATCATTGCCTACACATGAACTCGATACTATTTGTCATCTGAGGATTTCGTGCAGGTCATATAAATGTCGTATATGAAATTTTCGTCCTTTCAACTGTGGACGACCGGTAAAAGTGGTGCAAGCTTGGGCTTCAGCTCTCATAGTTTTGCTTCTTAACTAAGTCGTCTAAGACAGCTAGTGAAGCGGGAAAAAAGCGATCGGAACAAAATAGATTACTTCCGGGCTTGGATAACTTGGCCAGTGTTACATCCCCCAGCACGGGGATGGGTTGCTGGTAATAATCCGACAAAACTTTTGCCTAACTAGCTGCCGCTGGTTTTGGAATGAACGATTCCAAAGAGCCTGGGTACTCGCGAACTTCGCACAAAAACAGATCGCGCAAAGTAGCCGGGAAGAAATCGGAAGTTCGTAAGCTGCAGCAAAAGACAAGAAGTATTATGGGAATCCGAAAACTCCATTTGCCAAGTGTAATTGCATTGGACGCAAGGGGGAATGGAGGGAAAAAAACTTTCCATCGTTCTGAGTCGCTCTGCTTGTGTGAATGTGCCCCGTGGAGCACTTTTTCGCGGCACGAAGAAAACACTTGATGATAGTGGTAGCGGATATCCAGCGACATTGGTTCATTTCGCTTTCTTTGTTATTGGGCACGAAGATCATTTGCCGGGCACTTAGCAACTGGGTTGAACTTTGCTCGCGCGACGACTTTGCTCGCTGTAAATGTAATATGGTTTTAATTCAATTTTGAATCTTACAACTTTATTTATTGTATGCAATGCAATGGCGATGAAATCCGGAAGTGAAGGTATGTATATATGTAAGATTGAATTTATTGGGGTACCGCTGTACTCGTACCGCGGTACAAAGAGCGCATAGCGGAAGGAGAGAGCGAGAGCGGAAGGATTGTGAGAGCAGTATAAAAACGATCACATTGAGCAAATAAAGGATTGATCGCGATAACGCGGAGGTGATCAGACGTGTCGGTGTTTCGTTCTTTACATATATATCGTACGTAGAAAGCTGGATTGGTTCAAATGGGTCGCGCTGCTCATCGTTTTCGATAGCGCGGAAGCTGATTTGCGTTCCGTCGAAAGGCTTACCTTTTTAAAGTGATTTATGGCCGCAGGAAAGAACTCGCATCAGGAAACAGGATTTGAATGGAAATATTAGTTTTATGTTTTTTCCCACTGAGATGCACGATCCCTGATTTCCCGAATAAGTGTCCGTTTCGTGGATCTCACGAAAGTCGGAGCGGTTCATGATTTTTATTACACTATACCGTTTGATTGCATCGATTCAGTCTGGAGTGCCGGTGAAGTTTATTGCTTCATACGCTCAAAATGTTAGGATGGGCGTTGGTTTTAAGGGGCTTTTTCCTATCTTCCAGTAGTTCCTTTGTTCAATTGTTGAAGTTCGAGCGTTCGGGGAAAGAACAGGACAAAAAAAATGCCGCAGCTTGTCATAAACAGTGACACAGTTCTAAATTTCATGAATTTATAGTCCCTTATCCTTTCGAGAGACAGTGATGTGCAAGAAAGAATGAAGCAATACGCAGGAAAGGAAAGTTCACGAAGGAAGGAAAACGAGTGACACAATTCAGCGGTGTGGAGGAAATTGGATATTTTTAGATGGATAGATTTACGGGTTGATCCCCACCGGTGGAGTCATCGTTTCACTTAAAGCAGTGAGCTAATTCTAGCCGGCAATGCAAACGGCGAAAAGTTCAAGCAGGGCTAAATAGCAATGACATAGCAAATCGCTCCATCATTGCGTATACAATTAGTTGAATTTTGATTTCGAGCTTCGTTGCACTTGGGTAAAAGGCTACGCGGTCTATTGTCGGTTGGGAAGTCGTTGCCTAAGTATGGAGACGATTCGCGGCAGCAAAGTATATGACGAAAAAATAGCAATGAAGCACAAAAGCTTGGCACGGGAGATTGAGATTGAATCGTTAGGTAGTCGTCGCTGAGCCATTGGCTAAAGTAGCACAACCACCGGTCTCGAACAACAGCAGTGGCAGCAGCAGCATCATCCGCTGCGGAATTGTCCGGAAGCATTATCTCCTATCCATGGAGCGCTGGAGCAAGTCTCCAAACGAAATTGGTAGCAGAAATTTATGACTTTATTTATTTCGCTCAACGATCTACCGCCCTGCAGAGCTTAGCAGAGAAAATGAAAATGGAAGACCCGGTCCACGATAGAGTCGGGCTGCGGAAAAGCTTTTTTGTGTTCACCTTGTCTGGCCTGACGTTTACTTCGAAGTTGTCTTCGGTCTCACTTGGGTGGGAGGGTATCGTGACAGCCATGAGTGGTTTTAAGAACTTCTCAAGACAACATAGTTCGCTGAAAGGTTGAGTTTGATTGTTCGTGCAAACTGCAGTTTTAATATTTACTTTATATATTATTAACAAAAAACATTTCGATACCCACATTCATCGTGTTGTATGATTAAATTGAATTAATAAGAGATGATTGTTTATGGTAAATATAAATCTAGTCTCTTTTGGGTTTAGGCTGAATGGAATGCAATTAAGTAAAAGCTAACTATGTATCAGAAAAGGAAAAAAAAGAATAATTTGTCCATCGCCTAGGCTCCAGTTTTTCGCACCATTTGTTTGCCTTTGGATTCGAATGAAAATAACAAAACCATTAAATTATTTGATACTGTCTTAAGCCTCGGACCGATAGCTATCCGAAGCGTCGCCTGCCATTGTACCACAGAACAGTAAGCCAACGCGTCCGAAGCCTTTTGGGGCTTCTTGGAAGACACTCGCAGATCTTGGGGCTACAATTTCATTTGTCTGCGCCAATTTAAGCGAAACGCGTCGCCGTTGGCCTCTCATGTTATGGTTCAAGTTTCATTCGAGCCAAAATTTATGGTAATAGGTCGTGAAAGGGGCCGAGGTTCTAAAGCCACACACTATCTCATTGCATCATGGCATGCCGACGGGACAGCACACGGTCGGCGATGGCGGCAAGTTACCATCTTGGACGTTTTTTGTTCGCTTCGCATGTTTGTTGTTTTGCATTCTTTTCCTCTTTAGAGGAGTGGCTGGTATGGCGAGACTTACGGCTTGATTTGTCTGTGCAATGCTTTTGGAGTGGGAGCAAAGATGGAGATGACGATGACAAAGCGATCCTAGCCACGGTGCCACCGCTGGTGGATGCGTGGGTGCGATGTGCGAACAACGGACTGGCGGACAGTAGAATCTTACGATCGAACTGAGAACAAACAGGCCCAAAGTTATGGTGCAAGAAGAAATTATTGTTATGATGATTGTGGCAGTAAATGGTAACGATTTTGCGTACGATATTGAAGCTTATTGAAGGGGTTTTCTGCCGGTTCGTGACCAGTTCGTTCGACCTTCGGAAGGAGTCGTCCATCGTGCACGGTGAATGGGGCGCGAAAAATAGTGAATAATCGAACACCGACCAGGACCGGAACCGGGTGAGCTGAATCGGTGAGCGATAAATCGTAACGACCTTATGCCTCACAGCACAAGCCGTAAACCCAAACCTTTCATGCGCGAACCGAAAACTGGTACGCTTTCGCTCCAGTGCTTTAATGTGCCTGGGTTTTTCTTGTGCCTGGTTGAGTTCGCTACACAGCTTTATTTGTATCGAACGATTTGTAATCGGGTTGATTAAACTCCCCATGGAGGATACACCGAATAGTCTCCAAATGCTGGAATACAAAAAAACATTCCCCACGAACATCAGGATATCAGCTATGGTAAGCTTTCCACTGGCAAAGCATGAAACAATTCCAAGAAACAGGGATAAACTTGCAAATCTTGTTCACTCCCGGGACGATGGCCATGGTAACTTCACCTCCAGGATACACCTCTCGGGAGTGAAACAGAAAGCCAATGAAACCGAACGATATAATGCCGGGGCGTTTGAAGTCAAACAAATCGAACCAAGGAATAATAGAAAATGTCACCTCTGCTTGAAAATAAATTGTTTATGAACTTTGCTTTGCAATGGCTTCAAGGCACATGGCACATGAAAAATCTAAAGGTTACCCCTTTGTATGTACGTATGCAATTGTCAGCTGTGTGGTTTATGAAGTTAGTTGTGTTTTACAGTGCAGGTATTCTGTGAGGAAATTTGAGGAGGCAGGGTGTTTCAGAACCGGGACCAGAGATAAATAACGCCATCGATAGCTTTTACCAATTGCCACCAAGTTTTTGCTGTGAATCGTTTATCTAGAAAACATTGTTACTTTGACGTAGGTTCTTTAGTTTTATAACTTTATCCTGCTGCGTTGAGTATTGTAGTTTTCGTCTCTAAATGATAGTGTCCACTTGTCTGCATGCGTGTAGTTGCAAAGTGAGGTTTACTTTGTAAACATTTTTATTTTTTTCCAAAAATTTGTACGTTGTATTAAATTGTACCGAAAAATTCAATTGTATGCAAGATTAGTACAAACAAACTACAACTTTGAGTTAATTAATCAATAACACTGTTTTGGATAAAGAATTAATTTAAAGTAAACATTGGTATGAGTGCGCTGTGTGATGATTTATAAGTGGATAGAATCGTTTTACCAATGAAATAATTAACAACCCAATATTGATTAGCGTACGGACAATGGAAACAGCCCATTTTTTGTGAACTAGAACTTAATTAAAGCGCTCCTTTTTTCTATTTTGATTCCAATTTGTTCAACCCCGTGCAATGGTGACGGCAGTTTCCATGGGATTCATACGTTGCTGGACGTGGAAATTGACTGATTGGCAATGACAGTAGTGAAACTAATTGTTACGCAATTCAGTAAAAAAAAACAGCCAGAACTGACCAGCAGGGAAAATACGTTGCATTGAAAGGATACAGTACAATGCGCCATCAAAGTGCACCCGAGTAAAAAGCATTTAGTGCTTTCTCCGTTAAAAAAAGGAACAGTGCGTTAGCAAAACCCGTTCAAGCTCATTGTTCCAAATGGACTGTAAATGTCGGCAAAGCATTGCACAAGAATTTTGAACACACATTAAAAGGTGGAACAAATAAAAGTCGCTAGAGCGAATGAAGCTATCGGCCGACAGCTTCGGAATGAACGGGCGATAAGTTTCGTGACATTATGGCCGCGTGCCGGATTAGTTAGGACTAACTGGTATTGATTTTTTCATTAAAAACACTCTTACGCTTTTAGCATGGTTAGGCAAGGATTAAAAGTTGCCTGCTGACCCTTTTGTGGGATAGGGTTTGGTATTAAAAAGGTTTTACCGATTAAAAGTAGATTAAAATTCAATTTGATTGAAAATACATTTAGGTGGTGCATATCACATTATTTATTGTTTATTTTTTCAACGGCATTTTTGCTTTCGTATTTTTTATGTTGCATAAAAATGGAGAATATTGAAAAAAAAATCAGTCGGTTTGTTACATTAGAGGAATAAATTAGATAATTTCTATTTCAAATATGTTTCTTTCTCCATGTATATTTCGATAAAAAACTGTTTCGTAAATCTACATAAAAACTACATCAGTTTGAGACATATCATACACAAGTCTTATTTAAGTTAGATCCTTTTGGTACATTAATTTGTAGTTATCCTTACTGATTATAGTCGAAACTGGCGAAAACATGGAATTATTCCTACGTTTAAGATTTTATTAAAAGTGAAAAGCATTGCATTTGTTTGATATTGGTCGTTACGCGAAAAGCGTTTGTTTAGGCGCAAAAACTAAAACAAACTTAAAATCATAACGGCAATGATCCTATCAAAAGACTTATGTACTACATACCTTGAATCGTTCTAGCAATTGTGTATCTATTAATTGATAAGATAAAATGATTAAGTTTACTTCAACTGGAAATGTAATACATCGTTTTTGTTTCTCACACAGGCTTTTATTTTACTTGTTTCTAAGCTACTGTATTCAATCAAATCTACCACGAATTCGAAATCGTAGGAGGAAACGAGAATGATTTTCGCTACCATATTTATACGCGAGACGTGTTTGTCGCTAATGCAATGGCGAATTTGTATAAAATGAATACCCATATAGGGTGGAAGGTAAATTTTTGGTTTTTGTTGGAAAATTTTGAACGCCAAACATTGATTTGCCTTACAAGGGAACATTTAGCTTGTGGGAGTTTAGAATGTTTCACTTTTGTATGCTACCGTTGAAGTAAACTTACCTTGATCGTGGTACGCGAGCGGGTGTAGAGTATTTGCGTGCCGTACTTGGTGGCCATTTTGCAATGTGATCAGCAGTGTTGGCTTGTGGTCGGTTAGCACGAGTCTGTGTTTGTCGTTGTCGGGGCGTATCAGTGAGGTTAGGTGTAGAGTGTGTCGCCAGCTCAACCGGCCCGTAGACGGTGTACGGTCGATCGCCACAAAGTATGTTCGGTGCAGTGCGGAGTTTGGTCACTGTTTACGTATTTTATAGCAATAGCCAATGAACAGAAAAGCAATGCACTGTGTTCCAGCAACTTGAGATCATATTTTAGCGTCTGAGAAAGGAACAGTACGTCCAGAGCTGCATCATTGTGTATCCCAAGGGAACGCGAACGATTCGTGGTGATGTAGTTCTATGACAGAAGTTTTTTCGGGAATATCCCAGCCACATTGAAACAAGTACAAATTCCTAAGGGGCATAGAAAAGCATGAGATTTCGTCTGGAGGCTGTGTTGGATATTCAACTGGTAGAAAACTTGCATATACTGTTCGATACCCATTTTCCTCCTGTCAAATGTGTCAACTTTTGAAAAGTGTCAATTTACTAAACCTATTGCACCACTCGTAGCGCTCTTGGAGCTTTTTCAACAATAACCACTTGGGAAAAGTAACAAGAACAAACTTTGCCATGTAAGAGCAACAGCAACGGTGGCATTTTGATAAACCAACTATCTCGTAATAACTGCGTGAACTGAAGTGTAATGTTTTTAAATCACAGCCACTGAATGCACCAGTACGTGCAAATACACCAGACTCCATCAAGGTTGGTAATTGCATTTTAATTCAATCATTCTCGCGTGCAGGATTTATGGTATGCATCTGGTGTTGCATTTTTCTTCTCATCGCTGTTTCGTGTCGACAATCTTGGCGAATATAGAGCATCAGTGTTACGCGCAGCTAAATTGGAGCTTAACCATTAAGGACAGGCCAACGTGTGGAGATAACGTAGATGGATAGACAAAGGAAGAGGGAAGTATACGAGAAGTGTAGAGTAACAGAGAATTTCTACGGAATTTTTTACATTTTTAGCACGAAATAGAGGCACTAAGGGAAGAGAGATACAAAACACACACTACTAACAACGGGAAGTGTAGCTTTGATTATCCATTATTTTGAAATTGAATAATCAATTGTGATGAAATATTGGGTGAGAATTTAATTTACAACAGATACTTGGAAGGTGCATTTTTTATATAAAATGATTGAAGAATTTTTTACATTCATTGCATGGTTTGTTGAATGGAACATTTGAATTCCTAAACCGTTGATTTTATCTGCAGAGTGATGGAAGTAATTAACGAAACATTTCATCTACTTCAATGACTTAGAAATATGCTTTGTTCGTTGTACTATGGTTAGATCCTTAAAATAATTGTTGCTATCTTTTATGCAATGATTACATAGCATAACAGCATCGTAAGGATACATTTTGACAAACAACTCTTCTCAGTTTTCCGATGTCAAGTCATATACAAACAATATTGTTCAATAACGTGCCTGAGGTTGGGGCTGGCTGCATGTGAAAATGTGACGCTTTGTTTCAAGAAGGATACCCGGGATACATTGTTATAATATACACTCGGTGGACTAACTCGTTCACACGAGTAGTCTTGCCATAATTTATTTTCACGTGTTTGATGCAGACAACATTTTATAAGGCATGCTTCACAAATGCAACTTCTGTTGCAGGATGTAGTCATTTGAATTTAAGAAAGGTTTTGTATTTGAGTGTGAGTTTTGTAAAGTAGCAACGTAGTTCATTATCCTCTTCATGACACGAGCTCCGATTTATTCGCCAGATGCTTTGGTAAGGGTTGATCTAGACCCAAAATTTCAGTGCATCATTAATGGAAGTATGTTTAGGTGGCAAATTTTACTCCATTCCTGGAAGCTTAAACTCTTCCATACATCCTGGTATGTACTCAGAACGATGCATAGAAACTGTCCATTAGCACCCATGGATGTTGTCGTAATGTAAACCACAGCAACATTTCATTTTAGTTAGTTTCCCGATGGAAAATGCTCACCATACGTTGGAGATCCGCGTCATAACCACAAACGGCAACGAAGGTATACGGGGCTTGTGGTGGGGTTGCTGACTGGTTTGGTTGCCGAGCGTGCCGGGTTCAGATATTGTGAGAAAATGAAGCAATATACCAGCATGCCCGAACGGGTTAAGGAAGGGCCCGATCCTTGTTTGCATGTATATAGTTTGTGCGGTTGCAAGAAAGGTGTCAATATGCGGCAAAAAGCTCAATGAAGAGAGTAGGGCAGGGCAGTGGGTAACTAAAGTCTAATCTAAATAAACATGAAGTGGCGCTTATCAGCTTTCGAACTGGTTGGTTGATGCTACATATTTCTTCTCACCCGGGACAAGTTAGCTAAGGCCGCGCAGCGACCACAACCTTGGGCAAAAGGTAATCTCGGACGGAACAAAGAGTAAATGTAAAAAACGTGTACCGCCCATTCCATCCGTCCCACAGCCTCTGACCATCCTCGACCTGGTCGATACTGTGGTTTCAGTTATTTTTAGTTGATTGAAGTGGTTTTTCGGACGCCAGGTTCTTAGGCGAACAGGAAGTGAACAACAACGACCACGGTAGATACGTAAGTTGATGTAGGTGATCGGATTGAAACTGCCAAAGAAATGGATCGATTGTTTGTTGGTTTGCACGGATGGGATTGATAGATGGATTGGAATGGGTTGAGCGATTGCTTTTGATGCAAGCTTGAAGCAGGATACCTCTTCATTTGGGAAGCAAAACTTGGGAAGTAAATCATAATCCATTCAATTGGACTGAGTACGGTTGTATCTCCCAGTATGGGGTTGACAAAACTATGCTTGACGTGGCAGTTTGGCCGACGGTTTAACTTGAGTAACCGAGCGGTAGGTCCGAAATCCAAATCGGATTAAATAACAGAAAGGGTTTCAGAAGATGAGATACTGTTCCGAACAATATACCAACATCTTGAACGTATTGTTTGGTAAAGACAAAAACTCGAATGGACAGCTCGGTTTTGGTTGCATCAGGCTCAGATGTTTGTACTGAAGGCGCGTGGTTGTAATTGTGTGTGTTTTGGAATTGTCTGTGTTCTGCTGAAGCCTGCAAATGGAGGGAAGCCTTTCAATTACAGCAAAACTGTACAAGTGCCGCATAGTTTGGCCGAATAGAAATACTCTCGAAAATGTATGGCTCAATTCAATGGCCAGTGTGCGAGTTGTAAACGTCTGAAACAACTGCACACATTCATACTAAATTTTTGTTAGACATCGGGTGAGCAATGATGAATGACGAGTACTTACGACATTCATTGAACACAAATACACTTACAAGCCAGAACAAATTCTGCGTTGTGTTTTTGAAGGGTTTTGTGTTTTGAACCATTGAAGATTGTACCGTATAGTGAACGTATTCTTTGAATAAAAAAAACTATTCAGGAGGAAACTCATGATGAAGCTGTCTTCATGTAGAATGTGTTGTATAAACCATTGGGAAGGTTAAATGGCGTTGGCGAATATTATGGGCTTCATTCTGCGGTACAGTAGCCGCGTATGAAATGAATGATGATAGTGAGGTATACTGGTGGAAATCAAACTGGGAACGAGAATAGAAACACACTGGTGGATGGACATAGCAGAGCCAATCTTTCATGGTTCGCTGATTTGATTTGGCCCGTGTTTCTGATTCATTTGGTTTTTTTAATTCTTTCCAGGAGGGCTTTAACATCATTCCTTTACGATACGGACCGTTGGCCGATGACAGTTCATAGTGCGGAAATGATGAACGATGGTCAGCATGGGCTGAATTGGACAGGAAACGCGCCCTGAAAGCTGTCAGGGCGAACGTCAACAATTGCAACTGCCAGTTCCATCGTGCGTTGGTTATCAATGTTTGGACCAGCTCTGCTCATCGGGTCGGTATTGTTGGTATTGGACAAAACTGTCATTTTAGCTGCGGTCACGATCGGTTTCATTTCTGATGACCTTCCTTCCCTGCGGGGGTATTCTCGGCCTTATACCTTCCTCTCCCCCTGGGTTACCATCCACCCAGACTGCTATGTATTGTTTCCGCCAAATCGGAAAGCTGTCGAGTTGGTAAAATTTTGTCACAGTCGAACGACAGCGCCGAAAATGGTACACATAACAAATGGCGCCGTGTATATTGGCGTTCCTGGCCGTTTCTTCGCAATCCGCACGATTACCACCCCCTAGCATCGGAGTCGGTGCACAGCGAACGTACAAAGAAGCGTGGCACACCGGCTGCTGGAACGCAAATATCGCCTGCTATCTGACAATGGCGTAATGTAGTTCCCCAGTCATTTACCCATTTTCCCACGGGGCAACGCAATCAGGTTCGTCGAATTCGTTTACGTTTCCTTCATCCCGACGCAAACCCACTCTTTTTCGCATCGAAGGTGGAACCAGGAAAGGGAGGTTATTTTCTTGGGTAACATAGAGCTTGTGGTGCGCTGATGCTGCAGGAAAATGTGCTACCGGCTGCAGACACAACCCAATGTGTCCCGCAGTATATGCGTGAAGAGTGCTCGATCAACATACACACACACTAGGTAATGCTACTCTCACACTGTCCGACATTCGAGCAGGGTTCGGATGCTGATGATGATGGCGCTCGGCTTGATGTATAAAATGGCGCAAATTGAATGGTAAGATGTACGATGCGAAGGAAGGAAGAAATTGGAAGCACAATATTGTTAGCAATAAGTGAAACTGCGCGAATCAGAAGCAACCATCGGAACCCGTCGAGTATCACACACGGTTGAGGTAAGTGTGTCTATTGTAGCGTTGGTACCCAACCAATATTGCCGAGGTCCTACCGATGTTTCGCCGGTGTATGTACACCGGTTTTATTACCGCATGTCTGATTGCGTTTGCGTACTTGTTTTGGCACTCGACAGATATGGGCACGGTGGCGTAGATGAAACTTCAAAATTTAGATAAGAAAGCGACGTATATTGTTTGGAACAAAATGGTAGGAATGTAATTTTTGTGAGCAAGGAAAAATATCAATACCAACTATTTACAATCATGCTGAGGTGATTTGGAACTATGCTTCTGTACAGAAGGATGGCGAATTTTTGCAATGATTTGTCAACAACACTATTTGCTAGTGGAGTCACTTAAATTGTTTCATATTTGAAATTAGGATTTGATTATTATTCATTTTTGTGGTAATTAAAACGACTAAACCTATATTTTTGCTATCGACTCATTTGATGAGTTTTTATCAACTGAAAGCAATTTATCACCGACTCCAGGCGACGCTGTGATTTTTATGGGGTTGTGATAATGGACAAGAAAGATCGTTAAATCACTGCTAGACAATCAATAATAAAAGCATTTGGATGGTTTTTCCCCCTTTGATTAAAAGTCTGGCTCCAAAGCAAACAACGATAATCTGGCACACTCATTCACTCATTCCACGATCTCATCAGCACGGACCACTTGAGAGGGGTCTGGCTGGCCCTGTGGAGGGCGAGACATGAAAAGTTTGTAACCACGCCTTTCCGTGGGGTAAATTGGGGCTATTTCTTAAATATTGTCGCGAACCCATCGATAAAATGGTTCGCTAAGCTTTCGTTCAGATGAAGTTTGTGACAATTTAAATAATTATCATGTTTTTCAGGCTGTGAAATTTTGTTTTGACTAATCGTCCAATAACTTTGCCAACGAGTTTTGCTTGCAGGGTGAAGAATAAACAAACAGAAAATCACTTACAAACTTTCTGCTGTCTTTGATCCGTAGTAAATTAACTAAGGAAGAAGCGAACAAAATCGTTAGTTCGTTTCTACCCGTGGTCATTGTTGTTCAATTTTTCTTGTATGTTGATATTAAATGTTGGGAACCGTTTTCAGAATTTCAGCAATGGGATAGGTAAAAAACCTACCCTGGGGTAGGTTTTGCAACTAGATTAGAGGTGTAAATGATTTCTCACCAAAAGTTAAGCGATTTACGATAAGAACAAGGGAATTCTCTAAAAGAACATATAAATCGTGCGCTACGCCGCCGATCCTTTCGCCGATCCGGTCTAGTCGGTGCACCTTTTCATGCTATTGTACACCGGGACAACAACGGCGGCAGAGCCGTGTCATTGTTTTGCTTATTGTTGAGCTGAAGTCATAATTGAGTGATAAATTTAAGCGCTAATTGAATCTCAACCGTAGTGAGGCACGACCGACACGATACGGCTTTGACAGCGAACAGAACGTGCCGGACACTGTAAACACCCCAGCATAGCTTTTGCCTGTGCCGGAAAAAGGTGTATCAGGTTGATTTGCACCTTCCGACCGCCAGAACATCGCGGCGGAAAATTATCACTTCTGGGACTGTGCTGGGTGGGTAGTTGTTTGTGGAAATGGCGAAACAAATAATTCTGCACCATTCGGCGCCCGCAGCACATCGCGGTGGGATGGGGGCGTTTGACTTAGGACGAAGAAAAACGGTGAACTACAAATTTATGCTAATCTCCAGGCCGCTGGCGCACACCTGCAAGCCTTACGAAAGATAAATATCGTCACGCTTGCGGAAAACTTAGCTAGAGCAGCGAAGAAGTTGGTGCGGACAAAACAATCGCCAAAACAGGTGGAAGGAAGGTGCAAAGTTTAAGAAAATTTTGCTCGAAATCGCTCGTTCCGTTTTCGCTATACCACGCGGTGAATAGTTATCCTGTGCTGCAAGAAGAATTTGCGAATGTCGTCTTGGGGAAGTGCGTAAAATCCGTGCAAAACAAATGGGACATTTTTATGCCATTTGGGCGTCAAGTTGACAAAGTTTGGGCAAAGTTTGTATTTCACTTTGAGTATTATTAAGATGTGATTTGATTAATATTTTGTCATTATTATTGTCTCGTTAGTGGCAAGTAATCAGACTTTGCACACAACTTATGGAACACAAACAAAAATAAAATGGATTTTGTAAATAGGAGGAATAGTAAATTGAATATATTGGTCGAAATTAAAAAAAATTAATCATTTAAATTTCAGATTAAATTCCATTGAAATCCCAATTTTTAATTTACTTCCATGACCATATAGCTATCTCATATGTGAATATACACACTTGCCGAATTGTTTCTCTTATGTCAAATTGACCAAGATTTATTCAAGATTGTATACTACTTCTTAGCACCCGATATGCTCTCAGCATTAACGAATACGTGGTTTTAAGGAGTTTTTCGTTGTAGTTGAAAATGATCCACAAGATTATGATCGTGAAGTTGAAACAAATGTTATTAAAAATGTAAAAAAGATTGTGAAAAACATTCTCGAATAAAAATAGAACAATTGGAATGGAAATTCCGAAAAAATGATGGAGCTTTTCTTATTTCGCACTGTGTATGTAGCTGGCAAACTATTTTACTGTGTATTAAATGCCTTCATATTTATTGTATGATTTGTGATAATTTTTTACCATTTGATGCAAGAGTTATTCAATGTAAATAAAATTCAATGAACATTAGAAGGAATATGCTTAAATGCCCTTTTAAAACAGCTTCGCACACATTATTCGTTTTAATTGCGATCGTATTTTCATTTCTGGTTTCTATCATTTGCACGGTAAAGAACATCATTTGTTATCCTTAGGATACGCAATTCAAAGATACGTGTGTGTGTGTACAAGGTTAAAGTATATCGCCCCAATATGCCCCACTTTTTCCGTCACGAAAATGCTCACATGACATTTCGGATGACCGTAGAAAGTGGAACGAGATCAGCAATTCTTTATACTTATGCCTTTTTACGCATTAGTGATATCCAGCGTGAAAGAGCAAGCGAATGAGAGTGAACATAAAGATGTTTTATTAATATCCTATCGCTGGCCCAGTGCTCACGGCCGGTCACACGGTAGTGTTGTAACTGGGATGGGTAACGCAAGCAAACGAATGCCGTTCCTGTCGGTCGTGCTCAATGACCGGTACTACGAAAATGTTGTGTACGAATGATCTGTTGCCATCGCCGAGTGGAGTCTGCGATCGGCCATCTGCTCGTGTCCTTATTTTTTATGATTTTCTTGCCACCTCTTTTTACGCTCACCAGTCCGATCCAAAGATGATGATGTGTATCGTGTGACATCGAAGAGGCATGTCCGTGTCGCGGATGTACGAATCGACGTCGCCCACGTGCCAAACGTCGCTAGGGTATGTGACCAACACGTCTGCACGAAAATTCTGCACGTTTGTGCGAAAGAAAATTTTTCAACACGTTCTACGGTGGTACAGATCGCCGATGGTTTCATTCCATGCGACGTTTCGTCAACTGGGGCGTGCTTGGTGACAGCGCACGAAGACGAATGGCGGGTGATTTATGAACCAGCCAGCAGCTAATGGGAAACTTACGTCTTGTTAAAACCGACCAAAGCCTCACAATTGTGGCCTTAGTCGACCCCGTAGGCACGGTGTAATATGTGACAAGCAATGTGTTCCCCGGCAGAAATGGAAACGCAATGATAAATATTTCTCACCTCTATGACCGACCCATAGCGTGACCTTCTACTAAACTCGATTGTAGACTCCATATAAACACACATGCACGAATGTGTTGCGGTGCTTGAAGAACGCAGCAAATACTATTGCCATAAATTTATCACCATAATCGTGAAAATATGTAGGGTTGGTAAGGTGCGAATGGGACAGTAACAGTGTAGCGAGAAAAAAAATCATTCAAAAACTTAATTTCTTCAAAGTTTTTCCATTTCGGAAGAGGCTTTTGGTGTCCGTCGTGAGCGCTTTTATCTCTCGTAGGAGGGATTGATGTTTAGTAAATTGGGAAAATGTTCGTGATGGCCACAAGACATTGAAGTTGTTGCATGCATTGACACTGGAGTAAAGGTGGAACGGAAAAGTTATGTGATGAGTTTTTGGATGACGAAGAAAAAAAAAACAGCACAACACCATCAATGTGTCCTGTGACTGTTTCCTTTGACAATGTCTCACCAAAGATCTTTCTATTTAAGATGTGCTTTAGTTGTCTATTACAATTCGAAATATTCGAGAAGATAAAATCAACCGTATTTTATGCATGTTCGTTTATCAATAAAACGCAAATTGGACGACAAGGTGAACGCTTTGTTTTTTAACTGCGTTACACGAAATACAATAAAAAAACAACACTCACTTACTACTCGTTTATCGATAAAAAGTTTTTGCTAATGCCACCCTGGTGCGACATAGAAGACATACAAACGCAGTCTGTGCCGGAGTGTGTTTGGCTATCGGTTCCACTTCAAGGTGACGGAAAACATTTACTAGTTAGCGGCGGTCCTGTTGGCATGTGTGTGCCTTTGCCAAGACATAGCAAACACTAAATCAATTTGCTGCAACCAAGGGTTGGCTATGGTCGTTGTTTTTACTTTGCCTTTGTATTAAGCTCGTTCGAAAACCCGCAGTTGGTTTGTAAATCAATAGTGTAGTGATTTTGTCCAGTGCTCCACTATGTGCAATATAGTTTGGGTAAAGTTTTGCTTTAAATTGGTGATTTTTCAATGTTAATAATAACGAAAAGTAAACTAAGCAGATTAAATGAACTTTTTTGACCTTCAAAACTGTACACGGTAGAAAACAATTTGAAATATTTAATTACGATATAGTTACACTCGATCTTTAATTATAATTTCAGGACGTTAGATGTTCAGAATTTTTTTCATCTAATTATTACCACCCGTGTGCTTTTATAACATAGAAACATCGTCATCTCTGCTGACTTTTGATATTGCTTTTAATAATGAACTAGTGGAAATGTACGTGGCATGTCTTCTAATTGAGCGTTTCAAGACTCCAAGCATCGTTTTACCAGATGCAGGTACATGCGCAACCCAGCAAGCTCGGTTAGTTCATTCTTTTTTTTTATAACGCCATGGACAGTAAACGTTTTACTCGACAGTACAGTTTAGTGTGGCGTTTTCCTCGCAGACTTAAATTGCTCGTCGGCATGTTTCCATTAAGATGATGTGACGCACCCAGCGGTTGGCTCCGGCGGGTATACAGATAGGACGACCATTCGCGAGAGTGAATATCGTAAAAAAAGCGACCGTGATGTGGTACCGTCTGGGTGATAATTCCATTTTTTGGCAGCTATTTGATCATCGTTAGCCTGTACAAACTAAAACTAATTACAACGACTGCTCGTCTGTTCCTGGTTACATAGTAAATAGTAACGGGACGCGTCCGTATTTGCCTACTATTCGATGCATTGTTCTGTGCACCGGCATTCACTGCGTCTCGTCCCATCGTCTATGTGAACATCACACGAATGGTGAAGAGTTGTAGTATTTTAATTAAGGGAGCTGCTTGTTTTCCCTTTTTGCTGCTGCTTCTTGTCGCTAGTCTCTAGCCGACGGCTAGGTCCCGGTTCGTTTACCATGTCTAGCAGTCTGCTCGAGCACTGCGACGATGAAAAGAATGGGTGCAACTGTAGTGAAAATGCAGTCACGAGAGACGTATTTGCAAACAGAACGAGCCTAGTATATTGCAGGAACGATAAACAGTGGAACGCACTGCTGTAATTTTGTTCGTAACATTTGTTTGCGGAAGGTAGTGGGGGAAGAGAACCATGGACACGGTCGGAGGAAGTCTAAAAATAATAATTTCTATGTATCTTTTTAATGCTGTATACACGCCACGACACATATAAATACGATGACGAATAAGACGGATAGGAGAGTGGTTCCCTTTGCAGGGTTGAAGGAGCTGGCGTGCAGGATAGGTTGGAATCCATCACGATTGGCCATTAGTCTTCGTCAAGCATACTGGCATTTCGGAGTCGAACGAGGATGCGTCAGACCGTCCGCATCCTTTGCGCATAACAACAATTGCTGTTTCGCATGGTTGCGCACATGACCACGGCAGACAGGATTGCGCTTAATCTGGCACCCCACGCTTGGTGCTACGGTACGGTGCGTGTCAGGTAGCAATATGCTAATAACACATGTCACAGCCGTTCACCGTACCGGGTCGGTGAACCGCTACTTAGTCGGGCAACCGTGCGGAATAACTGCAATGACAGTACGAATGTCAGGAAGCTTGTTAAATCGAGAGAATACAGGCTGTCCGAGACAAAATCGACCAATGTGGGTCAACGGTACACACATCGAGGTCCGAAAAATGAATTCTGTGGTAAGTTGAAGATGGATACAACACAGGAAATTGAGGATAATGAATATGTAATAGCTCTTCCAGATAAGTACGTTTCCTCACAGCAATCATGTACTTTTAATAACTTTCTTGGCATAGTTTCCGAAAGTGAAAATTTCTTCAGTGATTTGGATATCCTAGAAAACACGTCGGTGTTAAATTTGTCATAATTGACCGATATTTAAATCGCCGATCGCTGTTTCACGTCCTTAAGCGTCATTTCCTTCCAATGTTCCTAACTGTGGAAAAAATAAAACGTATATCTTGCATTCTCTAGTACATGAGAACCCACAGGGACTTAAAACTAGCGTTGCCGTGTGGAACGTCAAAAGAATTCAATTGTCCTATGGCAGTCACGGAAAGAATGCACATTTTATGTTTAATGGTGCATAAAATGGTCGCACATTCTCTTACCGTATGATGGCCATTAATGATTGCAGCCGGAAATGGTATGCCTCAGAAGCAATGCTTTTCCGTTTGTGTTTTTTTTTTATATGTGCCACGCTTTTGAGAAAACCTCAAAGATCCTCATAAAAAAGCTGAACGAACAGCGTGAGAGAAAGATGACACAGATGGTGGCAAAAATTTGTTTTGCACTTAAAAAAGTTTCTCGATAAGTAATGTGCTTAGCAATGAGGCCAAACTGAGTCAGTCTGTTCTTTTTATTCATTCTTTCCAATTCGGTGTGTATTCATGATTGCTTCTGATCACGTTGTTTGGCGAAATAAAGGTTCCTTGCAAGGTGTTTTATAATTTTTATTTGATTACTCAAAGTAGCTGTGCACAGTGTACTGATAAATTTCTTGATAATTATTTGCCAGTTTTGTTGTTCATAGGACGTTTTAGGTTTCCAGTCAAAATTGAGCGAAGCCACTTGAGCACCCATAATATTGATGTAAGTTCTTCAATTTGCTCCTACTTTCTACCTGCTACCTGCCAAGGTCTGGAACCAGCTGATGTTATGGATAAAAAATAGCGCTATTATATTAGGAGCAGCGGACTAGGGCTATACTAATTAATTCACGATGCCACCGATACCACTCGACCGTAATTGGATGAAAATCAATAGAAAATGACGAAAGACACTTTACAGTGTCGTTCCCGGTACCATCCTTGGGCAGGTTTCACGAACAGTAAACTACAAACATTGATGGATGGATACGGATCGATGCTAGGTCGAGTTCTAGTTTCTCCATCTTTGCCCCTTCCCGGGCGACTGCTTTCGTTGATTCCAACATTACGTAAGGTGCACTCAATTATTCAGCCAGTTTATAGTTTTTTTTTTATTCTTTCGCCTACCCATTCTGTGAAACGAAAACGGTATCTTTCGTTCCGACGCTAGAAGAAACCATCATCGCGAGTTCAATTTTACCGCATAACTCATTGTGGGTCCGTTATGGATCTGCTTCTTCAAAGGTAAGAGTAGACAGGACAGCCCATCATATCGGTGCCATCAGTTTCCACCTCATTCATGCCGATGGTCAAGTACGCAAATAGGATAGGGTGAACTTTGGATGCAACTTGGTGCATGGAAAGAAGGAATGGAATAATAAAACGAGGCAACTAAACTGTTTATAGGTATACGCAATTGAGAACGTACGCTTTCGCCAGTGCGCGACAATCAAAGTGTCTTTACTCCTGAGTATTGATGAATAATGGTTGTTGATTCTATGTTTCTATCGTTGAAAGATGGTACGATATTCTCTATGATGTCAAATATAGCATGTATTCACATTGATTGCATTTGTTGTCTCTGAAATTTTGTCACAATAAGTGTATTAAAATATTACGCAGTCAAAATTTGGCGACAATTGTTAGACATAGAGCATTCCAAAAACGGCGATTCAATAATGCACTCCGTTAACAAAATCAACTTGTAAAACAAAGTTATTTGGGACAAGTGTGAGATTCGCTAACATAAAAAACAAGCAAGTTGTTGTAAAGGTTTTGCGATGGAGGAAATATTGGTTTTTGTTCCGAAACATATTTTGCGTCTTCTAACGTAAACCATGTTCATTGCATACTTTACTGCGGTTTGTATATAATTAGCTATATTCCATTGCGTAGCTTTGATTTTCCCGTAACTTATAATTATGCCGGGGTTTTAGTTATTTTGTTATGTTCAATGGAAACAAGGGAGTTTTCGAATAGTTTGCAATAAAGTACATTAAAAAATTAACATACATATGTGTGCATCAAGTATATATGTGAAAAGTACATCTAGAACAAACTTTGCGCTGCAGTATGTTGTATAAAATCAAAATTTCAAAAAAGTATAATTTAAAAAAAAATTATATTGAAAACATGTTCCTCTTTTTTAAGTTAGCGACTAATTGGCATTGTCCTACTAGTTTTAGTAATAAAAAACTTTGTGCTTGTATAGTACCGACTATCCAGTCATCTCTACGAGGGGAGCGACCCAGAACAGATTCGAACCCCGGTTCAGTCGTTTGTAGCAGTTTGCGCCACTATCGCTCGGACACCAGGCCACCCAAATGTTATTTCAACTAAATAATGCTAAATAATGGATGCAGGTTGTCAGTTAGTGGTGTAAACTTAGTCATTGATAAAACGATTGCCTATTCAAATACAACATTAATCAGGATAAATATAAACAGTTGCCAGTCAATTAACTTTAATTATTTTCAAGAGTCCATGACTAAAATCACATTTCCAATAATATTGATATGCCTCAAATGCAGATTAATTGTAATTTATACAGTGTTATTTATTTTCCAACACAACACATATTTTGCTATGTTTTATTCGCCTCGCAGTAAGTGGGTAGAATAATTTATTGTTGATACTGCTAAACAAAATAAGCATTAGATCACAACTTTAGCATGTATTTTGGTTTGAGAAAATGATTTTGTTAGGATAACAAAAATCATTTTTATAAAAAAAACTCTCGTTTAGTAACAACTAAGCTTGCTTAAATAGTTTCATTTAAATAGCTCAAACTTGCCACTAGTTGCTGCTATGTCTATTTTTTATACTCAAATCTACTCAAAATCTACTCTGGGTCTGATACGATTAATAAGCATTAAACAATTTGCATGGTGCTTCAAAAGGAAACATACAGTTTTATGCAACGGCAGCGTTGCTTCTGGCGTGGTTGCTAGCGCCGTCGTTAATTCCCCTGGGGTGCAGAAGCCTCAACACATGGCATAACGGCGGTGCGGCTGTTACCCACCCGGCAGTGATTATTAATTAATTGACTTGCCCATCACTTATGCAACGATGTAATATTAAACAGCCAACCCACCTCATTCACACTCACCGAAGCCGCATCAGTCACAAAACCGGCAGGAACGGCGAACGATGCCGCCTGCGCTTGTGGCAAGTCTGTTTAGCATGAATGTATCGTATGTGCGTTTTTTTTACTATCGACATTTGTTTGCTTTTTTTCGATTCCAACCTCTCAGGACCGTTTCACTCACTCGATCGGTGTTTTCGTTGATCGTCGAACATTGTTGATGTGGTGGAAATGTTTTGGTATGGTTCGGTCGTTCGTTTATCCGTACGATCTACCGAAGATCGGCCCTTTTTTTGTGCCTATTTCGCTCTTGCTACTCGTCTGGCTGTGTCTATTTTTGGCCCCACCGCTTTACTCAAGTGCTAGGAAAAAGATCTTCTCCAATAATATATTAAGCCACGTAAATTGAGTAGCAAAAAAAAAACAGTAAAAAACAGCACACTTTCAAGGATTTCTTTACCCAGCGTTGCCTGTTGGGCGAAACAACAGGCAGGGCAGAACGATCAAAATAGTCTTCTGAAACTTATATTAAGATGTAATTGAGGTAACAGATGCACTTTAACGTTAACAACGCCATAGTACGGGTTCCATGACGATTGTACATAAATTTGATTGCGGAAGAAGAAACCAAATAAAACATAACCAACCAACGTGAATGTCTACAACAACCATGTATGGCCAATTGTATTTGTGTCAGTCGTGTAACTCATAAATCATTATTGCATATGAAACTGTTTAGCATCATCAGTGACACTGTTGAAGGTGGCGGGTAAACCCCCGTTGGTGCCGGTTAATGCATTTCTGATAAAACCTTTAGCAATGTCATCATCCTGGCACTCATATTGCATCACGCAGTCGGTTGTTTTAGGCAAGGGTAACAAAGTGTTTTGGCGGTTTTTTATTAGTCTCTACTGTAGGCCACCATCAACCCGGGTGCGGAAAATCCAATCCGGGTGACCTGCCTCAGCTGGTGGAAAATCAAAACGAGCGTCAGCAGAAAAAAAATCCTCGTAAAAACGTAACAGTAACCTCAACTAACTGGCCCATTGATTGATCGTAAATTTTACATTAAACACATGAAACATAAAATTTAATACCACTGCCAGCAGACGGATTTTCTGGCTCGCGTTTTCGTGCGATATGGCTACACGCTGTACAGATACCGATCGGACAAGTTTTCCGACGAGCGCACAGCGTATCTCGTTTCCTTGCCTTTTTCGTACAAGCTTTGCGTTACAGTTTTTTGGTGAATTGTGCGCACTCGTTCAACCATACCATTGCGCGGAATTCGAATGGTAAAATAATCTCTTTTCCGTTGGTGCGTTGGAAAAATGGTCGGTAGAGAGTGGAAAATCTTCCACACAGCGAGTTAAGTCCACTAGGCCAATGGGTTCGCTGTTGCTGTCCTTACACGCATCACTAATTGTGTACCACGGGCCAGAGAATACGGATGTTCCCTCATTGTGTTTTTCGCGAGGGTATCATGCGAGTAATAATTTAGAGACAGGATCGGGACAGCAAACGAACCGAAAAATGAAAAGCAATGTCCGACAGTTCAAAGTGCAGGTAGTTGGTTGGAGGACTGGAAAGAATTTGGCCACAAACCTACAACAGGGTCAGCCATCTCGGTATACATGTACGAGGGAGTGAATTTCCCATTTAATTACCATACGATCGGTAAATAAAGGCCATTTTGCGATTACCGACGCACAAGTTCGAGGTTACCAAAAGCACATAACATATACTTGTTGTGATTTGTGCTAATGCGCTGATTATTAGAGGTGTAGTTGGATTTTTTTTCTTAGCATGAATGTCTTTTTCGTTCCCCGTAAGCCAATAGATTTATTCGAAATTTCATAATCGTCGATTGCTTATTTAGAAAGTGGATTAATTAGATGTAAGCGTTAGGGCACTAATTATTTCCCCTTTCTTGTGCGTATTTCGATAGTCAAAAAGCGGTGTACAGCCGGTCTATTTTCAGGCCAACATTTTCAGTGGCAGCTGTTGAAATAAATCACCTTCCGGGCTGGTGATCGATTTCGTTAGATGAAAACCGTCACCAACGTGGGCATCGTTGACCCAACCGAACCCGGGGTAGCAGGAAACCTTGGGAACGTTCAATAGAATCGACAGTGCTATGTGAAAGAGGTAAGCGGAAGGCTTTGATCCTGGCGAGACCATAAAATATACGCCGTTGGGTGGTGACTTGTTTTTCATTAAGTTTCGATTATGTAAAAGGACCAGGCAGGCACTTTTTACGATTCTACGTGCGCGTTAAGGCCGGGGTTGTTTTCGTTGACCAGATTGTTTCGTAGAAATTTGCTTCGAAAGTGTTATAAGATGGTAAGAAAATGGAGGTAAAACATTTTGTTTTTTTTTGCGTTTTTAAATAAGTTGTTTAAGTTAAGGAATTATAAATATATATTTTAGGTAAAGCGTGAACTAACACTTCATGCATAAACAAACGTGAGCATCTTAGACGCATACTGCTTCACTTAGAGAAAAAAAAACAATAAAATCCACTAAGAAAGCGAACACCCAGAAGCAACACAAGTGCATCGCGTCGTTGCGGATGAATCGTGCTTTTGCAGTGTTTTAAGTTGCACGAAGGTGTTACCCAATCTCAGCAACGTTCTACCAAGGCGCCCGAAACCGAAAAGGCTTCTCCGGGGATACCTTCTGCCCAGACATAGGAACCGAAGGAGCGAACTGAAAGAATTCCGTTTGGCAAAAGCTCGTAAGTATTTATGCACCTCATTCGAGTCGGCACCGGATGGTTGCTGTTCGGCATGGTGTATACGGAAGGAATTTTCAATGTCCACACCTCGTTGGTGCTTGCTCTTCGTGACAGGTTTATTTATTTAATAATCACTGCAACGCAGAGTGGTACTGGATATCACCACCAAAAGCTCTGCTCTTGCTGGAGCATTACACATTTAGTACACAGCATCAGTGTCGCCCAGCGCCGGCTGATGGATGGGACGTACGGTTTGGAGATTAAGTGATGGGGTAAAACGATAAATCCATGCACTAAGCTCGGTAAAAAATAATGGAAAAGGGCATGGAAATAAAAGCGATTAAGTTCTTACCGGCCCCAATAACGTTTGGGAAAAACCAAAATCATGCAGAACTGAGTAACACTAAGAAAAAGGTCTGTTAACAATGAAGAATGGAACGGCATTCATGAAAGTAAATGCAAAAAGTCATTGAAAGCAAGGAAACGAAATCATTGTGGAACCTTACTGAAAAGCGGAATGGAAAATAATGCCAACATTTGACCACCGACGTGGGTAATTAAAAGCTTCTGCGTAGATGGGACAAATTTGTAAATTTGAAAATTGGATCTAAAATTGCCTGTAAATCACAAGAGAACTTGCCCCAAAAGCGGTTCGAACATAGGAAATATAAACGAAAGTACATCTCAACAAAAAAGCAATTCCAGCAACATTGCTAGCAAACGAGAACAGTAAATCCAACGGGAAGAAATTGTGTAATCACCTTGTGTTATGGGGTGCGGCTGATGTGACAACGTCAAGACATTTATCTCTTTCTTGCAATCGATCGTGTCCGGGTGGTAGTGTTCATTCAGTAACGTTTAACGATCACTGGGACAATGGAGAAAATGCACTAGTTCCACACACCGCACAGTTCTGCCCGACAGAACACAAGCGTTTGATTCCGTTTACTTCCTAATCCGAACGTTGTTTAACTGTGGTTCGATCATAGTACTTGCGAATTGATGTGTTTGGTAACAGTGGGACTGCCACTAGTCATTACTGCGTGCCGTTATGTCCATCGCAAACGTTACTTTTTACCTTTTGTCGAACAACACAACCGGAGAGCACTGTTTGGTCGACCGTGGTACCGAATTCCGTTACGGGGCAGGTGTAAGCAGAATCTATCCACTCACCCGGCACCGTCCGTCCGGTTTGCGCAAAATGTGAGAAACCACACAGCTCACCTGTTCGACGGAAAACCTCGTATCGCTTTTGTTTCCGAGGTTTGGCGGTAGTGCGTAGATTTTATATGTGTTTTTTTTCTTTTGCGTGTATCCACGACCTGTGTTATTTTTCCTAGAGCACCAACTTTACGACGATGGAAAACTGCACGATGGGATGGGATGAGTTCGCGATTAGCTACGATTAGAAGTGAGTAATTAAAAGAGCGGAATTGCTGCTGTTGCTGCTACTGCTGATGCTGGAGGTTATTTTTAAACTTTTTTGTGCTTGAAACGTATCTGTTTGCATAGATGTATGTGGCTGTGTATGTGTGAAGATGTAAGACGTATGGGAGCATTCCCACACGTCACCCAGATTTCACCAAAACCGTTGATTGCGATCCGTGCATCTCACTTCTTCAAGTAGTTTGAGGCCCCCAGATAGTAGCACCCTGAACCAAGAATAGCAAGATCGCCTTGTGGTAATGCGCCAGGGGCCAGCTCAGATAGGGGTCGTTGAGCTGCCGATGGTCAGCGGAATAGTGTAGCCATTAGTGAAATAATGCTGCCGTACGAGATCGCTCCGGAAGTGGGTAGCGAGCGGTTCAGGCCGCATGTTAGGCCCTTTTATCAAAGGTGGCAAAACGGTTGCTGTCGTCATAGCTATGACATGCTGAAGAACGACGTGGAGTCGAACGGTAGAACAAGTGTATCAGAGCTGTAAAGTCAGTGAAACCCATTCTTAGACTTGTTGGATCTCGCAAAAGTGTATATTTAGGATGAGACCGACCGGTATTTTCGCTGCATGGTTGTTGCTTTCCCCAAACCCCCTGGACTGGGTCCGTCGCTAATAAAGGGTTATTTTTAGCGAAAAGACATGAAGAGTGCGTTTCGGCATGGGATAGACCTGCTGGATGTTGTTGGTATGGATGAACCGGCAGGACAACTTTGGCATCCCCGGGGAAAACCGAGTGAGCCCATTAGAGACAACTGTGGCCAGAGAATGGGCGGGCAGCCTTTTGACTGGTGTATCGCGATTTGTGCTTACATGCAAGACAAATTCTAGTCCGCTCGGAAGGACTGACGAGCGAGCTGCACAGTAAACATCATCGATTAACGTTGCAGATACAAGCCATTTGATCTTGTTTTTCCGCCATCGGGCAACTGGGCCGTAGAGTGTATGTGTGCGTGTGTTTGTGTGGTAGGCAACACCTTCTACTGTCACATACTGTCCTCTTCTGCTTTCGATTTAATGAAGAAGCATCCGCAACGGGCACAGTTGCGTCATAAAGGACCGGAAAGGTGGATAGCCGATGGTAAGAGGTCGACTCTGAAGTTGGAATTAATTACAAAGTCATAGTACATCTTAATGAGTTTGTTTTGATATTTGATGGAAGTAACAATAAACCGACTGTTCCGCTCGTAATTACATCAGATCTATGGTCCGTTGGAGTGTCGTATCAATTATTGGGTCAACTTCAATTAAGTTGGAACATTTGATAATACCGTAACGCACCACATCGGGAAGTTGAGATTTTATGGAAAAAGTCATAGTCAGCAGACAGTTAGGAAAACTATATACCTTCATGGATAGGTTTCAGGCAAAACGATACGTAGCGACTTAGCCGTCAACCAGAACACACCCAGAATCCATCAATCTTGTCTTGAGTCACAATGAATATTTAACAACAACGACTCCGGGAATACCGAGACGAGTGCACACAAATGAGAACAAATGGACTTTCCTTATCAGATTTCTATTCGTAAGTAAATCAGTGATGGATCGGCGCACATTGTACGGTTCACGCAAATAATAACGTGCTGCAAGAATGGTTGTTTTGGGGCGACAGTCCGTCGGGATCGTCGGGCTAACAGAGGAATCTTTAATGGTTTTACATTTGTTGAGTCGTTCCAGTCGACTGGTGGCCCGGATGGCGTGTGTCCCGCATGGAACGTCCCACCGTGCAACGAGTGCGCCACAATCGGATATGATTGAAGGCCATCAATAATCCATCGCAGAATGCATATCGTGACGGACGTGATTAGCGTAAGGGAAATGTCATTGGTGTGCGTAAAGTCCCAGGGGTGGGGGCCATATTATTTTCATGTTGTTTCGAAACGATACGGAAAATGCAGCAGTTGGAAATGCGTTTGAAGAGAATTCAAATCTAGGTTTTGGAGTTATGCAAGCAGCGGTTGCAACAGTAAGTTTGTACAACATTGGCAATGTATCGTTGCTTAGTACGTGATCGCTAGTACACATTGCACCAGCATGTCACAAGGAAGTATGAGATGGTCAATAATGATAGAAAGGTGTATATTAAGTGTTATATTTTTGTGTTTGAAATGATAATCCGAGAATTATACGAGTTATATACAACGATGGAGGCGCCAGGTGATTTGTTAATTGAAAGTTTTTATTTTTTGTAAGGACTTTCAATTGGTTAGATGTGATTAAATATAATATTTTTCTTGAAAGTGGAAATTAAATATAAAGGTTGGATCACTCAAAAAACAGGTTTTTATGATTTTTGTTTTCGATTCAAATAGTGAATTACAATTTTTGGAAGGGGTTACGATAAGAAAATAACATAAAAGAGCTACCAAGCAGTGTTAGAAAGATAAACGATATGCAAACTACAACACACTTGTACTAAACTACGTAGCAGATAAAAGGAGTGTGAAATTACCAGAGTAATTATCATAAATTCCACACACTATTCAATCTTTTGGAAACACTTTCGATACTCATGCCGTTGTCGGAGCACAGTGAGGGACAACGTGATGGAAACGTTGGCCGTTCCTAGCGCGTAATGAATGCCAAAAAGATGTTTCTACCTCTTCAGTTGTTGTTTGTTATATGTAATGGCTTAGTTTGGAGCGATTTTCGTAGCTCACAGCACGGCCACCAAAAATACACAGCACAGCACAACGACACGAACTGAAATAAAATGACACTTTCACTTTCACACACGCACCTTGTGGGGCATATTTATTTCCCTAGCTTCACCATTGTTTACCATCGCAACGCTCGCTGGCGTTGTGTTCTGAGCACGCAAAGCGAACCGGACTGAGCACTTGGGGTTGCCGCGAAATTCTGTAATGGTGCGCTGGTATTTGTTTCAAAAATATGTTTCCCACCGGTTCGCGATTCAGCGGCACACCTCTAGGGTATCGCTTTATCGAAACGAAAAGTAGGAAATAATGACACTCAACCCAAGATGGGGGACCGGTAAAACCAGAAACACTCGTTATCGTTCAGGTGTAGTGGAGGAAGGCGATACGATTTTCCATTGCTCGCACTTAAGCCATAAAAATAAGCCGTCGGAATTTCTCTCACACGTTCGCTTCCGCTATGGTCAGGCAAACACTCGAATACTTTTAAGGGATTGCTAGCACCTTCCGGTAGTGGTACGATTATGTGGTACCCTCCGATAAGGAGCAGAAAACTCTCAAACCAGCGGCGCCAACCATTGACGAAGAATTCGATTAGTGTTGTTTTTCCGATGGAGATCTTTACTGGTGACAGGGGACGATAGCAAAATGTGCTTTCCGATAGGTGAACATTAACACTCCACTGCAGGGTATGGTCGCAGGACGAACCTTCCGAATTTTTGCACAATGTAACGGACGAACTACGAATACTACGAATACACACACACAACACTCGCGCACTCACCCACTCGAGGGCAATTTGCTATTGTTTCCTCAAGCTGAAAACAAACAAAAACTGTGTAAGCTACCGAGAAGGAAATTTGATCGAGCCAGCAGCAGCCGTCTAGCACGAAGGACAGTGGCTTCTTCATGGAAGGAAACAAATTGTCTTGTAATCAGCTAGCCCAAACGGATTGTTTTCATCGTTGTGCACGATGAGAACATGCCGATTAAGATTAGGAGAGGGACTGCGAAACGAAATTTGCGTGCTTTGTTCATACTGAACAACACTGGGGTCGGAAAAATCACTACTATCTGTACACCGCACAATCTTCAAAGTATAAAAGCACCACACTATTACGAGAACGATTGCCGACTGTACTGGCCATAGTCAGGATGGCTATTCCTTCGCACGGTCTGTGTGTCTGGACAATGGCAGTATCAGCATATTGTTGGGTTGGGCGGGTTAGTTTTTGTAATTTTCGCGACGGGACTACCTCACGCTCTCGGTTGTCGCTATTTCTCTTGCACACAATTACACACGCACACAGTCATACACATTCTCCGTTCACACGTCGTAAAGTAAGGGAAAGGAAGATTCGCTCCCATCGTTCGTCTTCGAACCGTGAACCACTGTTAGCAGCAGCGCAGCTGGCCGTTATGTCCAAATGTAACGAGAACTATTGTAAACATATTTGCTTTGCACATGAGAACGGCCCAGCCGCACAGATTCGATTACCCGGGAAGTCTTCGCAAAACCGGAGGATCTACTACTATTTTTGTTCCACGGACCGCTGCTGATGCTGCGGACGATGATGATAATGGTTCAGTTTGTGATGCTGCATTTTCTCCTTACTCACGGCTACACGCAAACACACCAACACACGGAAAGCAAGACAGACCAAGCACTACACGGAGCTGTTGGTAGTGATAGGAGAAACTGATAAGAGCGAACCCAAATCGGAGGAAATGAAGAAAAGGACACACGGTAACGAGTTCGATGCTGCGACTAAAGTGCCACCTCCGCCAACGTTTCAGTTCAATTCTTTTGAAATTCTATTTGAAAGCACAGTTTTTCGTAAATTGGAAAAAGTGTTGAAGAAATGATTGCACCTTTCCGTTAACACGTACTGTCTAATTCTGATGCAGCTGTGATACAAACTGCTCTGTTTTATGAGAAGATTCGAATGCGACGTGCACGAGCGACCCGACACCGAAGCTCACCGAACGCTAAAGACAGACTAATGTGCCCATGAATGAGCGTAGTAAGTAAAAGTGGTAAGTCCACGCTCACTAACCGCGTTGAAACACACTCTCTTTCATGGTCAGTAATCCTACCGAGGAAACGATAGTTCGTTTCTGCTCTTTGCAGCGTTGTCCAGCTTGAGGAGAGAAAACTTCAATGATTGCTTTTCCCACAACAAAGCCGGAAAATTCGCGCTCCGAGAGTGTCGAAAATTGACTGTAAGTAAGACAGGGATGAAGGTTGTTGGAAGGAACGAGAAAAGAAATGGAGCTAAGAGAAAACACGAGAGATTATCTGATGCGTGAATGTTGATGTGTAAGTAAATACGGAGCCTTTGCTCACCATCCGTTAACTTTGACATCAAATAAAATCGTTAGCTCCTCAACGAGCTATTATATTGGAAACAGTTTTGTGTAAAGAAGTGAAGATTTTTCCCGAAACATGATTCTATTTACGAAAACATTTGCTTTGCATATTTTTTACCCTATGCAATCTCATATCTGATAACAGTTTACAAATGGTCCATCACAGTCACCATCTCATCTCTCTCACCGGCTCCTTAGCAGTGTTGATTGTGGACGGTTAAAGCGCACATGACCGAAGTCAAAATATCATCACATCCTAGCTGGAGCGAAGGAAATCCCACGATGTCATGCTCTGAGTAAATTCATACACATTTTGCCATCAGTTATGTTGCACACATAGGTAGCCAACGTTCGTTTGTAGGTGTATCACAGCACCTTCTCAGCTGTGTGCGTAAAGCCGTCCGTAGAAGGAAAACATACGGAAAATGCTGAAAAACGTTGGCACGAGTAGGCGACAGGTGGTATCTTACTGTCAAAATGAGAGCTATTTACGGTGCCATCATTCGAGCACTGCTCATGTCGAGCTGTTACGGATTACTATGTTTTCGAGTAACGTTGGATTTGTTTTTCGATGCATTATGTATGGTTGGCTATGGTATGGTTACGCAGTTTCCCAAGTTCAGATTATGAAATGTGGCGTTTCTACCGAAATAAAAGGTTAATTAGAAATGTAATTGTACGAGCACCGATTCCGTAGCGGTCACAGGTGACCCAAGTGTTCCATTAATGGTAAGTGGATTACGTGCAAAACTAAATATTTTATTTGCCAAACCCCATTTTACTGATGCCCTTTAGAATGTTTGAGGCACACGGTTTGTTCGTCCTTGGTGGTTTTTGGGGTCTCTCTATTCGTGAGGACCAAAGCGAACGACCCCTGGGGAACGGGTCGGGTTCTGGCCCATGTGTAAGTCGGCGCTTACTTTCGCTGATCGATCCTTGCTCGGTCACTGGTCACTCTCGGTGGAGATGGAAACGACCGCAAGCCTATTCCGGTGGGGATTGAAGGGAGGGCCCAAGGTGCGTTAAATTATGAAAAATTCCATATCCACCGGACCTCTCCATGAGACCTTAGTCCGTGCGGAAGGCATCACGCAAGGTCACGTATGGGTTGAGTGTGAGTAAATTTCGGTAAATTTTTTATACACCTCAGTGTTCAAATTTTGTTCAAGTTGCACCTGCCACACATAAATGGAAGCATAAGCTAATCACGCAACGGATCTTCGGCAAAGTTATTTTCTTAGGAATGTCTGGCATTTGCGTGTTATTGCGCATGTTTAGACGACTTGGCAGATCGGGTTAATAAAAAACTGAAATCTTATCAACTACCGCTCTAATCAATATGAAACGCGATAAAACTGAGATAAAAGAAATCGTTCGTGGATAGGGTTTTCTTTTGTTTTCACCCTTTGGGAAACAAGCAGCTCGGCATAATAGAAGGTGGCTGAAAACCAGGCAGCATGTGACGTAGAATAATAAATTCAGCAAATATTTACATCGACAGCTGCGTAGGACTCTCTTGGCGCCATTCAGGGGGCGCCGCGTCTTTTGACGACCTGCTGTGCCATAATGCCGTTTGAAGGGAAATCCAAGTTTTCCGCCAGATGGAAGTAGCGTGCTGATTGGACACATTTTACCCGGAATATATGTATACGGGTATTAAGAATGGAAAGGTAACATCGCAGAGGCAAGAAGAAAAAATCGGCGTTTAAACTATGTTGATACAATGATATGTCTTTTTATGCACGGATGACGTGTCGTTGTATTGTGTTAATTTCCGCCCACATGTGTTTTTTTTTATTCTGGTCCACCGTTGGTTCAATGTTTGATTGACTTGCCTTCAGTTTAACATAGGTACACACACAAATATATTCTAAACTGTGTCTAATAACACGCAGGATTTCATTTATCTTCTTTCCGTTAAAATATACTTTGAAGAAAATTGTTAGGAATGGTTTATAAACTTTTTTTTTCAATTCCATTTCAAAACTAACTAAGTTACTTCATCAGTTTAGTAATCACGAAGGAGTTTCGAATAACTTCGTTGGTGAAAAGTTCATTCGGCCCCATGTTCATCAGAAAAATCAATGACAATTTGAACCCATTCCTTATGACTCTAGCTGCACTAGTTTTTCCGAACAAAACCATTGAAACAAATGTCCACGAAAGCTTACTGGCCGAGATTAGGGTTAGGGCCACGAGCCGATCGATTTCCAATATCGTTAGTGTTCGTTGGCATTTCCAATTCCTGATCCGCGATTTGTCCTTGATTGGCCCTGCTTATTGGTAACAAATGGAAGAAGTTGAAAAAATCTATACAAGTATACACCCAGCTTGCATCAAGAACATGAGGACCGCGGGATAAGCGAGCGGGTGGACGGTCTTTTGGCGTACAAAGGTAAACATGGCCATTGTGGGTAAGTTCTTCCACTTAATGCACCACCCGTCCCCGTTTGAAGGAACTTATGATTGAAATGTATCGACGATCGCATTCCTTGGTGAAAGAGGAATGTGACGAATTCACCGCCAAGCAGACATGGTAAAATGCCACCCACAACCGGTGTGATTCGACACGGAATGTCTGTAACATCATTAATCATGCACAGGAAATGATTCCGAATAGAAATACCAATCGAAGGTCGGTGTGAAGGATCTTGTGACAATGTGGCTTGTGATTTGCGTTTACGTTAGCTGCTTTATCGTGGTGAAAAAGCTACAACAATGAATTTGTAACGTGATATTTGAGCTGTAATGGGTTTGGGTACGAACAACGCTTTGTGTAGATAATTTGTAGCTTTATTTACGATGACATAGACTGTAGATTGCGCATTGAACATTTGCAGGGATACATGTTCAAAAGTAAACCTAATGTAAGCACCAAATCAAACATGTTTATTTAAACTATGAAAAATGAAAAATGAATCGTCGCTGTTTTATTGTCGTTTTAGACTAGAAAACTAGAGTTTGCCAGCAGCCGGAATTGTCAGTCCTTGCTACAGGGAACAGTTCGAACGGTATTTTGGTCCCGGTCCGCTGTGTGAAAGACCAGGGCTGATACAATTATCCCACCGAGCCGCCTCTATAAATTGGCTGTTAATATTAACCGTTTGATTTAATTTCAGTGTAATTCAAATTTAATTGAGTGATATTGAAAATTTCACCTATACAAGTATGATTATAACAACATTGTTTTAAAATTTTGAGATTAGCTTATAAAATCTCATTTAAAAATTAACCGTGATGCTTTTATGAAATTTTGGCGGTCCGGTGGCCGAGGAGATAAGCGGCACCGGTCGTAAACGGCAGGACCGGGATTCAAATCCCATCCGGACCGTTCCCCCGTAGTGAGGACTGACTATCCAACTACGTGGTATTAGTAAGTCTCGTAAGCCAGAAATGGCAGGCATGACCGAGTAGGTCGTTAGGCCAAAGAAGAAGAAGATGAAGGTTTTATGAAAAAGGTGAAGAGTGGCATCGTCCTATACATGCTGTTACATTTTTAAATATTTTCTGAATTTTGTATATGAATTTTTTAATATAATTTTAGCGATCAACTAGCTATTGCAAACATGTAAATGATGGGTACTAGGTGTCCCCAAAGGTATTTTTCAAATCTAAATTGCGTATAACATCTGTAACTTCGGAAGGTTCTTCTTCTTCTCCTATGGCATTCTGACTTCCGTGACTTTTTTAAATTAAGATAAAACTCTCAAAAATCAAATCTCTAAAATGCATATATATGCAGTGTAAAGAAGTCTTCAGAGACCTTGGCTAGTATTTTAAATAAATATTGTTCTTGCCTACGACATTTGGACATTGTTCAAAACTTAACTAAAACCATTGCCCATGTTAAAATGATGATTTTTCTCCAAGTTCTCCAGGTTGCCATGTATTCACATTGATCTATTATGGTTTATGTTAATGCTTTGTAATCAAAACTCATCAAAATTGAACAGCAATAGTATCGATTGGACTTAAATTGGATTGCACTACGATAGTTCCAAATGCCATGGATTTGGGAAGTCATGGTTGATCCTTGTTTTATGATAATTTGATAAGCGCATTTAATCTGCATAAAAGTTTTTCTGCTGCTTGTCCGTTGTCTCCTTTCCATTACAAATGCATTTTCACACAACCGATTTATGCATGCATTCGCGTTGAGCTTTTCAACCGCCACCCGCTGAAGGAGGGCACGTGTGGTTTTTTTCTTTGTAAGGTATGAGCAAACGCAAGGCAGCAACGCTGGAGCGAAATTGAATTCGACACCGTGTGTCAGAGATTCAGCTTCTCGGTTTCGTGCAGTAACCCACGCCCCTCAAGGATACCTTACCGAAGCGGTTTGTGCGCCCGTGTTTCAATCTAAAATTCATAAGCTACGCTGCACACCGCATCGGTAAAAAGTTCTAAATCCTTTCACTCTTTTCTTTATTTATGAGCTCGGATTTAAAATGGACGCGTTGTCGTTGTCATGTCTTTGGAGGGTGAAGGTTTTTACAAGCTCCCATAGGGTTGTATCTATACCGCATTTTCACCTTGACCGACAGGTTTAATCCGCGTCTTGCAAACTGATGAACCATATTTTTGCAGTTTGTAAGCTTTTCCTTTTTTTTGCGCTTCTTTCTTGATGGTCTCTCAACAAAGGCATCAATTAATAAGACTGCAGAGAGGCGAAGATAGCCCGGAGGCACTCTTTCTTCTGCTCCGGAAGTCAGGAGTAAAAGGCAGCGCTCGAAGCGTTCGCTCGAAATTAGTCACGATCACAAAGTTTGTCTTTCGCTTTCTGCTATGTGCTTCTGATATCTTGCGTGACTAAAAAAGTGTTCGAGACGTGTACACGGGCGGAACCGCGCATCGATACGCTTCGATATATTCGCCGATCGGTGTGAGTGTATCGATATAGTGCAATGGGTCAGCTGAGGGTACTATTTCTTCACTGCGTTTCTTGGACTGATGAAGCACCTTATCGGTCGTGGCAAGACACTAAAAGTGCTGCAAATTGCATCAGTAGATTAATTTTGAACTTTGTTTCGATTTTTTGTTCAAACTTTGGAACGATAGTTGTGGAGGAAAGTTTTTTAATCAAATTCACCAACCAGATACGTTGTGGAGTGCTGTGAGTGAAGGTCGAGATGTTTCACAATGCGCTCTCGCCGAAGTTTCTCAGCCAACATATAGTTATGGTTCGCTTTTGAAATTTAACAGTTCAACAATTAATGAGATGTTTGTAATCGAATGTTCAATGCTAAGAACAAGCTCATATGCGTTTTCAATGTATCGATTTTTTTGCCGAACATGGTAGGAGTTGTTTGGTGATTTGGTTGTAGTTGTTGGTTAAACATAAAATCACACGTCGTATTCAAGGTTACCATACAATGATAGAACTACAATTCCTTCATAACTATCAAAACGTTTTTTTTAATTATTTAAAATATTTTCACAACGTACGATACATGGTTTTACATTATAATTTATAATTGGGTTGACAAAAACATTAAACTTTAAACAATGAAACTTTGCAGCATATTTCGTTGCAATACTGAGATATAGCGTTAAGTTGTTTTATAGCTTGTAAAATCGCTTTAGCTAAATTTTCTAATCGTACAACTGGGATGAAAGTGCAACAAGCATGCTTTTTCGAATAGTACTATTGATTCTGCCGACATCACTACGTACAATACACTACGATGTCTTTCTTGAACAACAAACTAAAGAAACCTAATATAATTACATGGGCTTGCAATGCGTAACCTTGTGCAAGCACTGACATGCTCGTCATTTACATAAATTTCTTTATCACTACTCCTGGAGGTGCGATGCTGATTCATTTTTATTCTTCAGTGCCATAAAATGATGATAAAACATAAAAAGTTAAACATGTTTACTATAATCCTAAGTAATGTAACCTCTACCGTAGTGAAGTTGAACAATGTTGTACTGGCATATGACTTTAAGATATCTACCAAAACATTACAATGGAAATAATGATAATATTATGCGCTACTAGTTCAACTTTAACATTAAAACTAAATTAGCAGCTAAGCTACCGAAGGTTCATGAGCAAGCGGTTTGATGAATCCCGTCAGCTAACAACTGGCATTGGAAACGGTTACGCAATACTTCTCTACCAATCTAATCACGTGCGATACTCAAAAAAATTGTCACTATCAACCTACAAACGAGATACTTGATCATAAGATGCACATAAATAGAGCAGAGGTTGGAATCGCCTGGTGGCTATCGTAAAGGGGGTGGATATTTGAAGCAAGCTCTAAAGTAGAAAGAAAACCAACTATACCGTTCTAGCGTAAGTCATCTCGTTCGTAGCCTCCGTGAAGGCACGCCTCAAGCGTGATCGCCGGCTTTGCGACAAAGTCTGTGGGCAGAGTAGCACACCCTTTCGAAGTTTCGGTTTGCAGTGTTGTTGTGTATGCAGTTATATGCAGTTCGTTTTGGACAACAGGAATTCGATCGTTAGCGGAGCAGTCAGTCGTCCACCGTGACGCGCAAGTTAAGGTAGAGAAGCGACAACAGTAGTATGTTAATCCGCGAACAGTTGGTTAGTAGACGACAAAAAATAAGTTTAGGGCAACGGTTTCGAATGAGTACGGTTAGAGCGATTCGAAGATGTTGATTTGTTACAAGCACAAGCATAGTCGTAGACGATGGTACAGTACAAAGGAGAGCAATATTGAGAGAAAGAGAGGAAGAGAAAGAGAGAAAAGAAACAGAGAAAAAGAAAAAAATGGAAAAGAGAAAGGAAATATTGGTGGAGGTGTCCTTTAGCGCACGTTAATCTAGTTCATCTGTTCTAGTTAAATTTGTTTTGCTAGATTGCATTTGCTATATATCTAATGACGAAAATGGCTAAATAAAACACAGTTGCAATTATATTTAGGCCATTGCTGTAATGACCTTCTTCACACATTCACAAGCAGTTTTTGCATCTAATTGCATTTACTTACCATGAAAATAAAATTTATCACACTCAAACTAATAATCAGAGCAGCGATGCGCACTAAAATCCATTTTGAAAACAAACATTCAAAGTAAATGCAGAAATAAAGGGACCTAATACAACTACTTCCTGGTTACATGAGACACACACTGAAGATGTGAAATATGGTTCTTATTTTTTGTTTGGTTGAAGTGAAAACCTAATGAGCAAGCACATTGTATATACAACGCTCATTATTTCTTAACAAATTGTCACTGAAAAGCATTGAAAAAGGGCAAATAAAAACATAAGAAAAAATAAATAAATGTCCGAATTTCGGAATGTTTGTGCATATTAATTCAGTTCACTCTGATACACGCGCTTTTCTACCGAACACGCGTGTACACTCTGTCAGCGGTGCATTTTGGAACGAACGTTGGCAGATCAACGTCGTCCGATCAGAGGCGGGTGCACCATAGTATTAGCGTGTGCCTAGAGTACTAAACATTTGAAAGCATGGCACGAAATGCACACACCTGTTCCTTCTCGCGCTTACGAGCAACCAGCTAGTGACAGTGGTACCAGAAGTAGTAGATGTAGAGGGGCAGTAGTTGTAGAAGTGGAAGTAGTAGTAGTAGAAGTAGTAGTAGATGTAGCAGAAGAGATTGAGTTGATTGAAAACGATGAAGGCGATGGAAAAGATGATGGATGAATGTTTGAAGAGATAAAGAGAGAGAATGTTGGTATCGATAGTTTTAAAACGAATGAACATAAAATGAAGTTTGTTGGTTGGTTCATAGCGGTGAATGTTAAAGAACGGTTGAAGCATCGAGTTAGCATACGAATAATACAGTTTTGTTCATTAAGAACTCGCATTCGTTTCTGTGTAGATGTTGTTGAGAGTAAGAAACCCATGAGTTTGTCTTCTAGAAATCGACCAATCGGAATAAAATTTAAGAAATACGGCACAGAGGAAAATGCTATAAATTTACTCTTTCGATCTTCCCCCAACGGAAGAGTGGTTTAAAATTAGAAAGCAGAAAAAAAACATAAAAAAAAACAATAATGTAAAACCTTTTTCCGAGATGTTGAAACAATTTAACCGTTAGATATCAACGGCAGGAACAAGCAGTAATCAACTCGTTACGAACGTTCTCAAAGTGAAAACAAATCGAACCTGCACGGTCATCCCGTCCGTCACACGAAGTGATTTGGGATAACGAGCAAAAACATGTCATCGAATTAAAGGCACACGGGGAAAAAGGGAAATCAAATATAAACAGCACAAACAGCCACACAACCACACTGGATCGATACTGTGCTCCGCTGTGGAAAGACTCGCACCTTTGGCTGTGAGCTGAGACAGAGATGAAGAAACAATGGCACGACTCGGACCATCAATCATTATGCTAAGAGTGCGTTTTCCATTGTTGCGATCGTACAGTGTGTTTTGGGGCAAATTGGCGTCCTTGAATTATGGGATGTCACTCAATTTGCCACACGGTCGTCGGGTGGTAGCATTTTGGTGCGAGGCTGGTAACGATTTGCATCGATAAAATGATTAAAAACGTGATTTTCCTTTTTCCACTGCTGCCTTTAATGTTTTGCAACAATTCGAAACCGGGCAATACATCCCGGCTGTGCCGTGGAAGTAAAAATATTATGTGCACCTCTGGCGGCTGACACGACGATTCCATCGGCTGACGATGGGAAAATTAGCCCATTGGCAGTGGTCGTCTGCTGTTTAGTATGTGTGTGTGAGGATAGAACGTTTCTATTTCCGTATTATGGGGTCGTTTATTTTTGAGCAATCGTACACGTGCTCGTTCGTGTCTTGGTCGCGCTTCTCACGCCGTTTGGCTCAATTAGCCGCCGTGGATGGACGGGTCAACGAGTGACGGCCACTATACGTTCAACTTGCATGCAAGCAAAGCTTACCTGTTTGAACTGCCGCATACCGCCGTTGATGCGCATGGAGTCGGCGGCTATGCCGGCGATACCGTCGCCAGGTTCGCGAAGCTGCCGCAACGAGGAGCTTGGCATGGAGCAGGCATGCGCACACTGGTTCGCACAGCAGGAAAGTGTGCTTGCTTCGGGCTGCGAGCTTTGGCGGATGATGCGTGAACCGGACGTCGGCGAGGAGGTGATCAGCACGGGCGGGATGGTCGAGTGCTGCACGGTGAGGCGGCTGTGCAGTGCGCTCCGGACGCTTTCCTTCGAAACGGAGCGTGTGAGCTTTAGCGAAGACATCGGCGTAGTTGAGGCACGTCTATCACAGTTACGACAGGCGCGACATCTGTTATACGGTATCAGCTGGTAGCCGCCGGTACCGGAACCGGTGGAGGCGGCCCGTTCCGATACGGCGATGCGGCCACCGCTTCCGCCATCGCTGTGACAGGAAGCGGATACAGCGATGGCCGGCGCTTCCAGTCGACAGTGCAGCTCGATATCCGGCACGGAGCGTGCATTGTGCTGGTCGTCCTCGCCCGTTGCACTTTCCTCCGAACCGCCGAGCCCGGTTGCGGATAGCTGCGGGCTCGCCAGGTACGTTGAGGTGCGGTCTTGACGGATTAGGATCGGCTTGTTGCCGGTGGTCAACGCGGTTTGGTTGCTTGGACCCGCGATTGCACCGGTGGCCATCGTTGGCCCGTTGAACGAGGAGTGTGACGCCATTTTGGGTTTGTTGATGGTGGATATGATACTGGAGCCGGAAGTTGTGGTCGTGCTGCTACTGTTGGTGCCGGCCATCACCAACAGCGAAGCGGTTTCGTCTGAGCTACCGTAGCCCGAATTTGTCGCCGGATCGGTATCATTCTGTAGGGACATCTTTTGCTTATCTGGCCGGGACGGAACACTCTAATGAGCTACGTGTTACAAATGTTGGTAGTAAAATACGAAACAAAAGCTATTCGTTGCCTACGGTTGTGGTCCACTTGGGTGATGATATTTTGTGCGGTTGGGTTTGTTTGCTTATATTAAATCCTTCGTGTTACGTATTGGTCTGCAACGAAATACGAGATTAGAAGGTAGATAAATCTGTTAACGTGTTTTCGGACAATGCTAGTTTTGGGCTGCAGAAGGTGAAAAAATAAAGTACAATTAACTTAATTAACAACTCCAAAATGAGCGTGGAACTTGACTATACCAACGAAACTGAAACCTTTTACGAATACCAAGAACTCTCCCATGAGTTTTTGGATAACAGTAGTAAAGCACACTATGACATCGCAAAGCACTATGACTCTAATGGGTAATGTTGTATATAAATGTGCTAGCTCACAACGCAATGTCTCCAGAGTAGTTTTCTGACGAAAAATGGGTTTCATGAGTTTGGATAATTTATGCATCCAGAGGGTTAGTTGACAAATGCTACGATGTGAGCAAAACGAGTGAGTAAAAAAATACCAGGTGGCAAACCTGCTACCTTAATGTAAAGTGTCATGAAGTATGAAATTTTATTACACTACCGTTTATCATGTTCCCAGACCACATGTGTGGAATGTAACGTAAACCGAATAACTTAGTGCGATCGGAAGTTCATATTTCTGGCTGTTGTGCCTCACAGGCTTGCAAAATTTACCAGAGGCATTTTTTGTTGTTTTATAATAGGATTATAAAAACTTCCTCTTGTATAGGTCGGTTAAATAAAAACAAACTTATGCTGTATCGAGTGGTCGCAAAAGCCCACAATTCTTTCAACAAAAAATTACCACCATTGTTGCGTTTTCGCCAGAATGCGTTCCATTGTGGTGAAAGGAAAGATTAAATTACCGTCCCATAAACGACACGCAAATTAGGGAGTTGTGTTTCGCGGGAACGTTGCGAATAGTAGTTGCAAGAGGGAGCACACAAACGTACAATGCCACTAAAACGCAAAACCAGCAACAAAACAAGGAAAGTGAAACAACCGCCATCCTCCCAAAAACAAGAATGATATGATTACGTGCAAAAGCTTTCCACTGCCGGTATCGATTTTCGAGCTCGCTTCCCTGGCCGGTGGCTGGTTCGATCCCCTTTGGGACTCCCGAACCATGGTTTACCCTTTCGCACCTTCGTCATCCCGATTTGCAGTAAAACCACCTTTGGCTGTGGCTCCCGCTCCGATGGTGGTTTTTTCGGTAAAAAGTTTCCAATTGTCTAATTGGAAGCATGGTGTTTTTCCCCCTTTTCAACGTATTGAATGGAAGTAATTACGGCCACAGGACATTTTCCGTTCAGCCACAGGGCAATGGACCGGCAGCAGAATGCACGAGGTCCAAACTCAATTAATAAACGGCTCGCGGGTTTCGTGCTGGGGAACGTTTTGTGCTCATTTCCGTGGCTGCTTTCATGCGAAAACACTAAACCCGACATACCTCATAGCGGTTAATGGGAGCTGATAGGTAGTGTTTCCGTTTACCAACCAAGAGTATTGAGGTACACCTTGCAATCTGTACCCTACAGGTACAGCAAAGGAGGGATATCATAAAAGCCTTTTCTCACCATTGAATAAGAGGTTGGTTTGCTGGTTAATATTGCTCAGTGTCAGTCAGTACACTACTCCTTTCACTTACCAATAGTTGTCGTTTTTGTGTCCTGACGACCTCGAACACCTTTCAACCGTGATAGCATGGGGGAGGTTTGTGCTGTGTTCAGCAAAATTTGGAAAAAGGGTTTGCTCCACTAAAAGCTTGCCTTGGAATTTGATCTGACATTACATGATAGGTCCGCAAGTATACTCGGAACATCTGTTCCACGGCGCAATGAGGTGTGCCACGTTGGGGTTTTAGTTCAAACTAGATCAGAGGCAAATACCTTCTCGCTAGCTGTAGCCGGATTCGCGCACGGTGAATTGGTTGCGTACGCGCTTGATTTAACGCACATCAAACATCAAACGTTCCGCCAGTGAGGTCGATTACATTGTTCGACGGTGTACCTGAACGAGCTGTAGCGTATCAAGCGCTTTCTTTTTTATCCAAACCACGGAATGAGCTCATCGTCAGTGATGCGAATGAAATGTAAAAAAAAAATAGAAGAGAAGCAATAACATCAACAGATTGAGCGCAAGAAGTATCCGGCGATGGTAAATTTACTCTTCAAATCCTCTCCGGTCCTTCGGCAAAAATCCGATCGAAGCTAAAATATCATTAGGGTGTAGGGTAGTAAAGCAGAGAATAAAGTTTTATCACTATCATCATTCAAGTTTGATGATCATTGTTTCGTTGTTATTGCTTGATCAGTCTTCAGGCAACTTAACGCCGATAGTAATATTTGCATTGTCTTGAAGTGTAATAATGGTTGATAGTGTTTTGAAAGTATAGTACTGTAAACAAAACATGTTTTAAAATTGTATGTTAACTATTGTATTTTGAATCCTGTTTAATTAGTATTTCTGTTATATTCAAAAAAAAAATTTTATATTTGCGCGTACTTGCATTTCTTCAAGATAAAAAAAAATCTGTTGCAAATTGTGATAAATCGTTTTCAAATAATCCCAGAAGAGTTGCGAAATTTTTCACCTCAACTGAAATACACACAATTTATCATCTGCTTAAATGTTATAAGACAGCGTGATACCCACGGGAAATAAGGGAATAGAAGTGATTTTTTTTTGTTCGCCGCTCTGTAAAGCACTGTACACCAGCAAGAGTAATTATATTGCGCTACGACAGCAACCCTTCCATATTGACGATGTTCGTCGCGCACCGTGCGATGTGAGAATGCAAACTATAAATTTGCTAGTACACGACATAATGTTTGTTTTACCAAGCAGATGGTTCATGGTTGACGGAATTTACTACGTTATAAACTTAACCTCTACTTAAGTAAGAACCATTTTGGGTGGAGAGAGCATTACAGTGGAAAGTAGCGTATAGAAAATGGGTTATGTGATAAAATGCTTTACGATCACATTTTAGAATACGTTTCAGCTCTCCATACGTACTAGCATTAACTATTCAATTCTTTCTGCTCAATTTCAATGTTTACATCTCAATTTCAAGTTGTATATATTTTCTGATTAAATGAGACGATTAACCCGTGCATTTTATAATTGTTATAAGTAGATGAGAATTTGTGATGATATAATTGTCTTTTGAAATCGTTCACTTTAATTTTCGATGTTCTCAAGAAAGGCAAACAATTTTATTTTACTACGTAACTGATTGATGGTTTCTTATCTAAATCGAAAAAAGGAACATTAAATCCATTTATTTAAAACCTATCAGCCTTTTAAACTGCCTTAGCAAATTTTTTGAAAAAATCATCGCTTTGAGATTAAGAACTGAAATATACAACATTATTCTTAGTTCTCAGTTTGGGTTTCAAACCGGCCTCTCCACGACACACCAGTTACTCAGACTAGAATGTGATATAATCCATAACCGATATTCTAACAAATCCACTGGACTAATATTACTTGACATGGAGAAAGCATTTGACACGACTTGGCATGATGCACTGACATATAAGTTGATTAAATATGGATACTCGAATTACTTAATCCATCTCATCAAAAGCTTTCTATCGCATAGATCAAATGCCGCAGATATTAATAACTGCAAATCTGATAATTATGCTCCAAGTGCTGGTGTGCCACAGGGGAGCGTACTCTCACCCTAACTTCTCAACATCTCTACGGCTGACAAACCCAAAATTGTAAACTGCTCACAACATCAATATGCAGATGACTTAGCCATAGGCACTTCTAGCAAACTATTTAAATCAATCCTCAAAACGCTTAACAAATCGTTGATAACCTATCAAAGATACTGCAACAAATGGAAATTGAAGATCAACCCACAAAAATCCGTGGCTATATTTTTCACTCGTTTCACCAGCAGACGTAAAGTACCAAACAAGAATTTACAATTGAATGGAGTAGCAATACCGCGGCTTTACAAGTAATGTACTTAGGCATGCTTCTTGATAAAGTTCTTACCTTTAAGCCACATATAGAAAATCTTTCTATCAAGTGTGAAAAGATTCGATTATTGTTTCTGGAACAGAAACTCTAAATTAAATCTGAAATATAAAATTCTTATGTACAAAAACTATAATCACCTATGGTTCGCCAGTTTGGAATTCTTACGCAAAAGCACACAAAATTAAGGATCATTGGGTTAAAAAAGAATTATCAAAAATGTTTTCGAATAGAACCCTATTATAGAACAAGAACAATACAGTTTGCGATATTAAAACTATTGAATAAATCATATCAAAATTGAACTCCATCTACATTTCAAGACCTTCTACCAACCCAAACAATAATCTCTGTAATTGGAATCTCTGTTTCATGCATAATCTTATATTATAAACTAGTGTTGTGCTTAATGAATCTTATCGAAAGAGCCATTCATATGAATCTTCATTGTCATTCAATTCATGAGTCGACTCCAAAAAGATTCATGAATCCCCATAGATTCATGAATCCTCAATTATTCATGAATCCCCATAGATTCATGAAACCTCAAATATTCATGAATCCCCATAGATTCATGAACCCTCAAATATTCATGAATCCTCATAGATTCATAACTTTACGCATTCTTTACGCTTCTCGACTGCTATTTAACTCGTTCGTAGATAATGATCGATATGATTTTTTTATGAATGTTAGTTGCGGGATTTTAGCAGGATGATCCGCCGGGAAAGCAACATTTTGGCTATGCGGGCATTGTGTGTGAAAGTTCAGTGCCGTTTACGTGATGCGGTAGTTTAGCTGCGCTTTTCGTATACCTCAAAAACAGTATGAACTTACAATGTTTACGTATTGCTGTAATAAACTGCGATCTTCACGGAAAGCCAAAGGTATTAAACCGAAATTTGGAAGAAAAAACTGAGATTTTGTTTGGCCTGGTCAAGTCGCTATGAACAAACTTGCATGTTCCGAATAGTTTTGAAAACATAAAAAATCATATCGATTATTATCTACGAACGAGTTAAATAGCAGTCGAGAAGCGTAAAGAATGCGTAAAGTCATGAATCTATGGGGATTCATGAACCTATGGGAATTCATAAATCTTTGGGGATTCATGAATCTATGGGGATTCATGAATCTTTGGGGATTCATGAATCTTTATAATAGAGATTCAGAGTTATTCATTCAGTTCAAAGATTCATTCAGATTCATGAATCTGAATCAGATTTACCCAACACTATTATAAACCCTTTCACCTTAATCCACCTCCTTTCATCTTCTCACGTTTACCCATTCCCACTTTTACACACTGTTTAGATATCTAAGATTAGGTTTAAGTTTCTATTCTTTTGTAACTTGTGTACGTCTATTAAAAAATTAATGCAATAAAATCTTTGTTTTACTTGTCCAGAGGTGGGTCATGCAAATTTTCTCACCCTAGTTTCCAACCTCCTCTAAAAGAACTCATTGTGAACACATTTTAAAATTTACATGTTATATTATTAATCACATCAAAAAAAGAAACCTACTACTACTACTACGTATTTTAATACTCGCACAACTGGACGATAGAAGAAAGGGAACTCATAGAAAATCCCATGGTACAGCCCGACTGTTAAGTAAGTATACATAAGTAAATTTGTATTTACAACCATCAAAAGTAAGCTTGGGAAGTTGTTGTGCTGCTTCGTGTATTTCGGTAAATCAGAAATATCTGCATTATTGTTTATCATTAATAGAAGATATGTAAATATCAGTTCCAATTAGGTGATACACACCAATACAGCTGCCGAAGTTTAATCGAGGGAGAGTTTGTTCAAAGAGCAAACACAAAACCTGCGATATTCCGTACCTAAGCCCGAGAAACAGGAAAACGAAACAAAAATCCTCGAGCCTAATTTCTCACTCACCGTACCGTAATCTATCCGGGGCGATCAGAACCGTCTCCACAAAACGGTAGCTACTTCACCACGTATTAGGTGCTTCACAGCAGTGATCCCCACTTAAATGCGCTGACATTTTCCCATGCCCTCTCGGGCCGCACGTGACAGTGGTGCAACGTAGGGATTAAGCTATTTCTCTCAGGACACGTTAGAACGTATTCGGAACTGATGGGCATGGGATAAAAATCCGTGTTTTCGTTGCTACTGATGCTCTGTCTCCGAGGTCCTTTAGGAAGTTGAATGAATTCGGGTTCACGTGGGAGATACAAATTTCACGCAGAACCATTGTGATTTGTTTTTGTTTTAGCTTTCGGTTTTTATTTTTACGATAAGCACTATTCAATTCGACTTTAAGAAGAGTGCAGTGGAATACAATCTGTGTGTGTATGTGTTCCGCACGGCGTGTGGTACGTAAAAACAACAATGTGCCTCCAGTTACGTTTGTGCAGAAATCGTTTCAATCGGAACAGGGTTTGACTTATGTTTACGATCCATGCCTATAGGTGATTTGGAAAAGGAATGTGAAGCACGGTGCCAGTTTGATAGACCGTAATTCGATCACGTCCATCACTCACAAGTGAATTGATTGAAAACCGTAGGAACACAGCGAATTACTAGGCTACGAAACATGGAAAGAAGAACACGATTGGTATTGTCTTGATCACGGAAATGAGTTTTCTAGCCAACTATCAGAATTATTGAGGATTGCGCTATTCATATTAAAAGCAACGGCTATAATATGATGGAAGCATATGTGTCTGGCGAAACAAAACCCAGAATGAATAGAATAAATTTGACCCATTATACTGGGTGGCAAAGTTTATATTACCATATTTATGAGGAAAACTGTAATTCAATAACTCTGTTTTGAAGCCCAGTTTCTTCTCCCCAAAGTTGAGATAGCAAAAGAATTTTCCTCTTTTCCAACAGTCGTAATTGACCTGGCAAGGGTCTTATTTACTTACCAGAGGTGGCTGCATGAGCCTCAGAATATGTTTAATACTCAACGTGATGATGATTTAATAGGCTCTAGCAAGAAGATTACGCAGAAGTTATGTAGACAGCTTTTTAAGTGAGTTGCGGGTATAACAATGCAGCGGAGTTTTCGGTCGCATTAAATTATGCAAAACATTAATCCAATTTCCATCAGTGGGAGCCACAGTTAGATGGAAACTTGAAAAAGATCCTGCCAGAAAAGTTGTGCTTGAATGCGATTCGCATGGTATATAACTCAATCAAAATTATCGATTCCCGGCGGTACGGGTAGGAAGGAACTGTCCGTTGAGCTTTTGTTGAGCCATGGTTGGAAGCACTGGAGTTCAACGTAGCTCGAGAATGAGATAAAGTTTTACACGGCAAGAATGCTGTCCTGTCATACTATTGATGGATGGATTGGCAGTGACACGGTCAGGTAAAGCATAGCATAATATCTGTCACAAATTACCGGCAACTGAAACAGTGGCTTTGGTTTTGAGAAATATCTCGCGCAGAGCCACGTAGTACAAACATGAGTTTGATAACTTTTATTCCATACTAGCAATGACCGACTGCAAATAGAAAAAAATTCTAAAAAATTACAAGGGAAAAGAGAAAAACTTCAAGACAATATTAATTCACAATTAGAAACTTTTTCAACATTAGCAAGGCTACAAACTTGAAGAAAAAAAATATAAAAAACCTCTAGTTAGGGATATGAATCAAATTCTTTGGAATGAAATAGAAAAAAAAAACAAAAGTTTGTGCTTTTATGGGTGGGTGTTCTACACCCCAGCTTTGGAAGGTGTTATATGAAATCCAAATTAAAACATCCCTAGCACTATTTTCACTCGTTCACCCGGGATACCATCGGACGTATAGGTTAAATTGAGGATCAATGCGGCTAGGATGAAACATCTGTTGGGGTTCTGATCGTGATGGGGAATACCTGCACGGTAGAATATCAGTTGATGGTGACGATCTCAAGGTCGAGGAATTCTGTACCCTTGGTACGATCGAAACTTCAAACAAGAACCTTAACAAATCATATCTGGAAGTGCCTTGTTACGAGGAATCGTACCTATGAATTATCCCACTAACTCCTTCCATTCATAAGACTACGTCAGACTCTAATTTACCTGGTAATCCTCTATGGCCATAAATTAACGACGTTACAGGTGGAGAATACCTGAGGTGGTTAAGGCATGTGGAATAAGAATTAACTTGTATTTATTAGAGTTGTTTCGTAGAATATATATTCTGACAGAGGTATAGTTCGTAAGAAAACAATAGTTGGGGTACGTGATGAGGATCCTACCAAAAATGCTATCCCAATCGACCCGTTTGACACGAGGCGCACAGGAGCACAACGAGCTGTTTGGCTCGATCAAGTAGAGCAAATGCTATCGAAGATCAGATACAGCTGGGAATACAACAGAACAGTCCTGGATCAAATTGCCTGAAAACGGATTAGTGACCAGGCCAAATCGACATGATGTACTCAAATGTGAGCGAACATAGACGAAAAAGAAGGCTTTACAATTTATGGGAACTTTTTCAGTATGAAATGATTTTGTTTTGCCTAGTAAATTTGGTAATGTTACTAAACTCTTAATATCAGTAATGACATAAGTTAGGAAAAGAAAATGAAAACCACTACAACTGCATTACGTATTGTAATGTTGCGTGCAGCTTGTGTCATGCATTACGTTTCGAGAACTAAAAGCACTTTGATTATGTTAAATCGATAAATCTCATTGCCTGTGTGGATAAATTTGGCTTCATGCAAGAAAAGCGAAAAGATTTCGTTCGATACATTCTAACCGCTATTTTTACGTCACAATAAGTGGTTTTGAATGGCTTATCGGGACGTGATACATTGAGCCGCAGCACATGGGACGGATTGAAGGAAATGTGTTTTGTCAAAAAACTTGCGTCTCCATATTGGAACCGTACGTACGACGGTGATATGATTTACCGTGCCAGCGTACGAAGCGCGTACACTGTTGTGAGGATTTTTCGACCGGGAGAGTTCATGTTTGAGTCGCACTGGGACATCGTCGAAACAGCAAGATAGCGCACACTTGAGCACGTACCGGTGAAGGAAGTAGTTGTCTGATGTGTTTCCGAGTGTTGCAGCGACTTCGACTACGATTGGGGACATGTATGGTAAGGACGTGTACACTTCACAATCACAGTCCGTATCGTGTGTAGCCTTCGACCGGCTAAGTGTATGTTCAGATTTGGGATTCTTGTCTCACCTTTCCGCCTGACTGCTTGATCACTGGTTAAACCCCTGGTAGAAGTAGAGATACAGTACGGTACATAAATTTGCTTTATTTATTTTTATTGTTTCCATCTTTTCCATCAGAGAACGGAACAGCGTCCATCGTCCATAAAGGTATGTACAAGGCGAAGAATGCAGAGTAACAAAGTGTAAAGTAAAAGTCATTTCGAAAGATTTCACAGTAAACCAGTCGGCGGCAGTGAAACGGAAAGCATCAATTTTGGATTTTTCTTAACATACGGGTCCCTGGAGGTGTCCGCATACTTCAGCACAAAAGCACAAAATGAATGTGCACACCAGGAGTGTATACATTTCGCTGAAGCTAAGAACGGTGCAGGAGCGAAGATAAAATATCGAGATGAATGGTGTCGGTGGCACAGCGATGGATATAGAAAACCCGTAACATAAGAGTAACAAAGTATCAATAGCTATATGCAGAGAATATTTATCAGCAGTTGAGAAGATTACTGTACTCATACAAGAACATGCGTTAGCCATTAATTGAATGTTAATTGGTTGCGCGAACGATTTCGTTCACGTAGGTAATTTGAGTGAGTCTCGACAATTAAAATTAGTCTAACACTCTAAGACAACTTTTTAATTCATTTCGATAAACATCTACCGTACCTTTTCTTTAACATGTTAATAGCTGCAGTGTTTTCAATATGGATTTCTAAAAACAGCCTTCGATAAAAACAATTTTTGATAGGTTTTTGAAAAGTTACAACAGGTAATGGACGTCATCTGCCGGGACGCCGGGCATGCCTGCAATGAACCTGTTTAGGCGGCAACATAAATAAATTAACATTTTATGCCACTTGCGGTTGCACATTTATACGGCTGATATTAATGTATTTAGTCGGCTTACGGTAGCACGCTTGGCATGTTTTAATGTCACATTCATTTACTTCCAACGCGTACGAGCATGTTGTCGTAAGCAGCTTTGTAACAAGTCAAACTTCTCGTCTCGTTCGAATTACGGTGGCAGCAAAGCAGACGTGGCGTCGCTTTCCCCGTGCCGATTTCGGTCATATAAATAATTCTGCCTCATCATTAGCACAGATTGAATGAGCAATGAAGTCTATATTTGAAATTGCAGCTACATAACTTTCGAAACAACCACGCGCGATATCATCCCACACACTTTGTAACCAGTTCGAACCGAGGCACGGGCACATTGTTTTGCCGTTGCGTTGGTCGGACAAGACACTTCTTTCGGGGGCAAATTTATCACTTTCGAAGGAAAGTTGTGATTCGTTTTTTTTCATCCGTTGTTGTTTGAAATGTTCCCTCTCCACCCCTTTGGAGGTTGCGGTTGGCGCAATGATAGGGATAACATCTTCGGACAGTGTTGTTTTTGGTGGGTAAAAACATGTTTTCGGTGTCAGCTCAGAAGATTCAGAGATGCGGTAAGCTAACCGAGATCATAAAAAGTCTTACGATGAATAAAAATAGTACTAAATAATCCTCATTTGTACTGAGGCGCTCCGGTCGGTGGCAATGGAAACCAGGGTTTGTTTGACTGTCATTAAACGTCGCTCGGCCACGGGTTTACAAAAATGTGTCCAACCGCAAATACGCTATTTTTTCGCGCTCTTTAACGGCCGGGGCGTGCAGTGTGTCAAATTAAATTTTAATGAAATTTCATAAACTAACCATGGCACTCGTAAAGAGAAGGGTTAATTGCGAGCCTGCCATGCAAAACGATGCTTCTTGGGAGTTGTTTGATCGTTTAGGTCATGTTTGTACGGTGGTTACTGGCCCGAGAAATGCCGACCGTAAAGAAATTTGATTTATTTAGAGTTTGCTGTCAAAACAAAGTTTATTGGCTCATTGTAATTTAAATTTTTGTTGCAAAAGTAGCTGTTGTTTCTTTTTCTTCTATTGCATTGGGGTTGTAATGCAATAGAAGAAAAAGGTTGAGGTTTTGGTCAGCCATTTTCTAGCTTCCGTAAGTTGTATTTATCCGTTACAGAAAAGTCAGTCCGCAAGAGATTTTGTCAACGCCACTGCCATCTTTACCATCGGGTTGATGTTATTTAACAATTGACAAATTTACTTTTGGAGTTGCACAGCATTAAAAAACCCAAAACATCTTAAACCAGACACCGAAACAACTTGAAACAAAAGGTCAAATTCTACGTAATGAGAGTTAAGTTTAGTCCACATCCCAGAATATAGAATGAGGGTGTTCTTACTAACCTGCTATCCCATAGAATCAATACTATATAAACACTCGAGGAAAAACTTCTAATGGTTATGCCATGCAAAGTTAAATAGATAACGTTTTTGGGTACGGTAAGAATGAACCACCTAAGGTTTGTAAACTTTCGCAGTCAGATTGTATCAGAACCATCATGACGCTTGTACTGATAATATGGTATCTAATTTCATGCGGCGAAAACATTTCCATGACACCCATTAATGAAACAAAATACAGCGCTCAACAGTGCCTTGGGTTCCCCGTACAAACAACACACACGCCTGTATGTGAAGACGCACGGAACAGAAAGTCGAGCTGAGAGTACAAATCAATAGGTCCGACAACTTTTACTATTAGGTTGGTTGTGTGTTTCGATGCTTCGATAAATTTGTAGCGTTTTTTTTTTTGTATATGTCTCACATTTCCAGCCTTTGTGAGCGGCAGAGTGTTTCCCTTTGTTTGCTTCGTTACATTCGACCACCGACATAATAAATTTATTTTGCCATACCAAAAATTAGGCGATAGTGCATGTTCCATTTGTTTCGTGGAAGGTGAAACGAACTGGGCGCTATAATGAAAATTATATCGATTACGTTACTTTTGTTCTTTTCGTACATTCGTGAAGACGTTGGTGGTAGCTTATGTGTATTAGGTGAGCGAAGTAAAAAAAATCCTACCCACTGAGGAAGCCGTGCTTTGGAAGAGAAATTGTTGTACCACAGGTTTTCTTTGTACCAGATAGATGGGTTGAGTTGAGAGTTGAGCAAAAGTTTCGATGTTATCAATAGTGCGATAAATGGCAATGTCAAGCATGATTACCAACAGTATTAGGTACAACGGTACATTCAGTACGTAGTAACATTTAACCTATAAAATATTAATGTTACGAAACATATATATATATACATGTCGGTTTATTAAGATTCTGGTCTGTCGTTAAGCATCGTTAATATTATAAAAGGTTTATTTTTTCGAAGAGTATCTGGTACCAACAAATGAACATGATTAATCACCTATTTCAGCGTCATAAATCCTGATTCTAAGAACATATTGTGTAGAATTGTGGTATTAAGTTAGTATGTTTAGGTGCCGTACTACGTATCTTCAAGCTGAAATGACAATACTATCTCAACCCAGGGTAGATAAACTAGGGCGTTTCTACAGCACATTAACTTGAAAAACTGAAGAATACGGAGTAGAATTTCCCGATGTATCAGTATTTTTAGTTATGCATGGAGTTTCCTTGTCATGAATCCTTGTAATGGTTGGAATGGTTCGGAAGGCTCCCGGAAACATCGACAAACTAAAAAATGAGCTGTAGAGGCCTTCTATGTATGAGGATCATCTACTGCTCTGTATATGCTAACCGAAGATGTTTTTGAGGACAGTATCCAATATGTTAAAAGGAAGGCAGATAAGGTAGGGTGATGTGTTTTTTGTTAGTCTAAACCTAATTGTTCTCTGTTTCGTTTCTATCTCATTAAGCCTACAATCCAGCACTCAAAGAAATGCACGTGAAATGTTCACAGTCCAACAACTTACCAAATATTCACTAATTAAACTAGAACAACTAACCAATATAATCCATTGACAGCCAAAATACCGTCTAAGGACAGGTTTTTAATTCTTTTCTGGCAATTTCGGAGCACTGGTTTCTGTTCAAATAGAACATGACTGAGCCGACATAAATTTGTACCCAGCTAAAAAGAATCTGATTCTTGAGCTTCCTGAACTGTCACATGCACTGTTATACATTTGAGCTTTCTGCGTCAATCTTACTTCTAGACAGTTCTTAAGTTTTAAGCCTAGTCATTTGAACAGAGATTAGATAATCTTCCAGCATGGCCAGATGAAATGTAAACCCCTGTAATTTATGATATTCATCCCAAGCGTTTCCGGCAATATGAAAAAATATCATCATACTTAAATGTGAAAGAGCAAACTAACCAAATCATGTTAAAACTGAAATTATTATCGAGTATAAATAGAAAAAAATCATTCTGCAATACAATCCTGCATTTATAAATAAAATAATGGAGTTCACCTTGCATCGTATCTTCACTTTTTTTAGTTCTGTGTCAAAACACGGAAGACTATCCTTCAACATTTTGTGTGTATGTAGATAAATTCGTCCATTACACGTTCCCACCTGCTAAACTATGCTGGTTCATTCTTCAACTACAGGCAGCTGCTCCACCGCATGACTCGTACTCGTAATGGTGTGAAATATACTTCAAATCAGCTTCCCGCCGGCGTAAAAAGTGAACGATTGTTTATATTTATTTTAAATTTTCATCAAAATCACTTCAGCCGTCAAAATCCATCGGCAAAAGCGAGAGAGAAATGGGGCCAACTACGCCGTGCGGCAGAAAAAGCAGCAGTGCTGTGTGAATCGATCTTTCATTTTGCTTTGCTTAAGTGTTTTATTTTGATGCCCATAGCGTACAACACTCCCTCGGGCGAAGGGTTACCTCAAGGATGAATCCCTCGTGCAAGGCAAAGATGGTAAACGAATGCGAACGGAAAATTGATTCGATGCGAGAGAAAAGCAAAACAGTTAGCATCTGCTCGCAATTGATTGTAATGATTTTGCGAAACAAACAAATCTGAGTGTGTACGGAACAGCGTAACTTGAAAGGGTAGTAACGAGGAACCCAAAGCCTACTTCAGCAATCAACTCCGGAGGATCAGGTGTCGAAAATTGGCATCGTGCCGACTTTGCATCATTTGTCCATCCGTTCATGTGGCATTCCGTAAGACTTTGAGACCATTTTCACGCATCAAGTTCATGAACTGTGAACTTTAGCTGTTCACACCCGCGAGCAAAAACCGAAAAGGAAATGGCGAAAGAAACGAGCTCGCTCGGCGAAACCGATATAGCACGCTCGCTTACGTCTAACCTTTGCCATTTTGGGGCTAATCGGCAGTTGTCGGCTAAAATGGCTACGAAATCATTTTAACGACCCGATGGCAGTATGGAAGGCTAGTGAGCGTTCAGCATGTGAGTACGTGGGACAAAGGTAATCCGCAGTTTTTTTCAGGGGATACAAGGGCTCAAGCATCACGTCGGGTGACATTGAGCAGGGTTCGTGTGAAGAACGCATGGTCCATTTAGACTGCTTCCTCTGTTAACGAAGAGCCATTTATATCCAGGCGCTGATAAAATCAACATTACATGTACCGAAACACAAGATTGCTAAAATCTGTTGGAACTCGATATTTCAATTCTCATGTGTGCGATAAACCATTGGTAAGGTAGCAATTAGTTATAACTTGCGTAGGTAATCGATTTGTCGCTATGCTAATTTCTTTATCGTTCGTCCGTTCTGTTCTTATAAATGATGTCTTTTAATATGTTTAAAAAAGTCGCCAAGGTTATATATTATCTGTTATGACCCTAGAGCACAAAAGTGCTCTAGGGCTTCAAATGCTTGGAGCATTCTGATGACCAAATTGGCAGCTATTGTTCCCGATCACACCCTCAATTTCCCATCCCTCCTCTTACCTGATTTAAGTAACATTACCGCATGTAAGAGGACTCTCCTCCTAAGTTTGTTTGCAAACTACATCATTCACATTGTTGAAAACAACAATGCTGCGATTGATGTAACTATCCTTGAACGTTCTTTGTAAACCCTGTACGTCATTCCTTCGTGTACCCCTAATACCATTTATAAACTAGTATTTAAACTAGTAAATAAACATTTTATAAAAAAAGCATGTAATATCAGTCAATTTTAATTTGTATTTATATTTATGTGTGATTTACATTTGTATGTTGGTTTGTTGGGATATTTTATAAATGGTCAAAGCTAGACGCACAATATGGAAAAGGTATTTTTTGCGATACATGTGTTTTGAGAGAGCATCTTGTTCAAAGCAGGTGCGGTTGTGCTAAGATAAAGTTGAATCGCTTGGTTTGGGTTTCGGTTATTGTAGAAGATTTTATCAAAATATATATAATTTATTGAAATGTAGTTGTTTATGTATTTGAAAAAATGCTGAATCTTCTCTATACCCTATATTCTATTAAAATTAAATGTGGAAACCGTGGTCTAACTTGCGGAAACATGTTGTTTTTTTTTATTCATAAAGAACGGCCATGCCGCATTGTTAACAATTATTATCTGAAATTGAAACATTATATAGTATGCAATTCACTTTGGCTGGGAGACATTCCCTTCTCCAAACCGTAAAAGGACACCTTATCCCGCGTATACTCGATTATGCGGACAGATATGACAGATTACAATGTACCAGGCGCCTCCATTGTGGAGCTTTTTGTATCATGTAAATTCATATAGTTTATATTGCCATCACTGTTAAGATAAAACATCATATAAGACAAACCAAAAACGATCTGTAAATTTATTGTAAAAAATGCATAAACATTTTGACATCAATGAAATAAACTTACTGCTACTGTGGACAACAACGGTAACAACGAATGAAAGTAAACACAAGAAACAAAATTAAATACGACAATGCAGATATTGCAAAATATTACACCCGCATTTGGTCGACAGTATCCTTTGGGTATTGTCGACCATCAATCAGTTTCAGTTATTAATTAATTTAAATTAATTAATGAAGCTATCTACCCTTATATGACCAACATAACTATCATAAGTTTTATCATGTCTTTCAAAGACTTATAAAAGTTATACTTTAAACAAATAATATAGTTCTTGAGGAAACATAGAAGTTTATCCCCCAGGAAGATGTCAAAAAATGTACCATTTTATATTCCATTATATTAGTGCCGTGTGCGTCTCCAAATTTTGTGCGAAACAAAATCACATTCTCATAGAAAGTCATGTACATTAAAAATAGGATGAAGATGGAAAAACTTCACGTTAGTATATCTAACTTTTGAGCGACATATAAACCTTTTGTAGAAATCAGAACACATTGAATATGTTCGTTAATTTGTGTACATGTTAGCAACATGGAAACTCATTCCACGGAAGTATATGCTTAGGAGGAAATTTTATAATCAGATATGTGTGACTCTATCGCTTAGTTTGCGCTGTATCGTGTACGAACTGTTTTCTCAGCTTCTAATTCGCAAAATTTCGTGTAATTTCGTAAGGTCACGATTTTTGAGGTATTGAAAAAAATGAGGAAATGAAGGTTGACTATTTAAAAAAAGTGTTTAAAATTTTACAAAAAAAAAACAGCTTTTAAATGCCAAAAATTATCTTGTTGAATGCTGTTATGATATTGGTTACTTTGCTATTTTTCTAAGTATCAATTCATACTTTAAAGGTGTAATGTTTAGTGCATCTTTATTGTAAATTTTATTCCATTGCCGTTCCTCGACTAAAGCTGAACACATAACGCACACGGAAACTAATACAAAACAATGCTTCAGCGTAAGTGCATTGCAGATCCGACGGTGCAAAAGCTTGCAGGAAACACGGCACAACTGTCATAACGTCCTGTTCGCCGTGACCGCAAAAACGCCACGACTGTGAAGAGGGGTAAAATTATTCAGCAGGTTTGAACTATCCAAACGTGAAGCAATTTGACGCTTGTGTACCGCTGGAGACCGGCACCCGTTCGAATAAACCGACAGCTTACATGGGAACCATGTCAAGATAGCTGCCGTATTGTTGTTTGCTCTGTAGGGTCCTTCAAGCCTGGAGAGATTTCAGTTCGAGCGGCGCAACGCAGCATGAGTGCAGAATGTGTGTGAAGGCGGAACAAACCAAACATTCATCTATACACTGTTCTGCCCTGCACTTGCTATTCAGCCAAAGTGTGAGTCTTCCCTGGACTGCCTAGTTCATTCCGGTAGGTTCTTGTACAGTCATTGGAATTTTCAAGCAAGCGTATAGCAAAGATATGACATCGGAAACTGGTGGAAAAGGTCAAAGTAATCCGATGGAACTCAATTGTGAAAAGGTGTGTTTTAACTGGAATTTTAATAAAGATCGCATGTACTGCACAGGACAGACATACTTTTGTGTGGTGTGTTCATTTGCAAACGTACAGGGAATACTAAAATGTCACAAACGTCAAGATATTTCGTTTTGTGCTGAGTATTTGTGTTCGACATTCGGGGCAATTTGGCACGAAATCAAAACCATCAAAATATAGACCATCGTTCGTGTAACAAAGTACCTTCACACTTAGATTATACCATGCAGACATTAATTTGTGCTTAGGCTTACAAGAAGTGGCAGCAATTATTTCTTAGATCCTCCAAACCAGATGTCATAAATAACCGTGCACTGCATTCGCTTACAGCCATAGCATTAACGCCATGATTTCGACTTCATTTTTATTGAAATGTTTTAACCGATGGCTGATAAGAAGCGGTGTGAGCGGAATATGTATAAATAAGGCAAAACATTGTATCAGCCGACCGGTGCTGTTCGTCCCTTCCCGGGTGGTTAGATACAGGACTCGTGCTGTTTATAATATTGCCAAGGTATTCACAGCCGGAACATGGCGGAGCCAACCGGTAATGACCGAAGACATGCGACATCAGCCGGTGCGGGCAAAGTAAAATCAGTTCGGGTTGAGGATTCAATTTAACGGGAGTGTGGCTGCGAGTGGTGGTAAACTGGGGTAAAATGTTACCAGAACGCCAGCTTACTTCTAATTCCTTTCCATGGGCGATAGGAACGGTAAATTGGTGGTGCGCGGTAGATGGAAAACTTTTTTGCCAAATCTCTCCCAACAGATCAGCATGGCGTACAGCGTATAGTCACGCACGCAATTTGAGTTTTTTCTCACTTTTGCTTTTCTTTTTGGGTGAATGTGTGTGTGTATGGTGGCCCACTTTTTCCACTTGTTTGCGAGATCCAGTATTTCCAGCAACTTTAAGCCAAACCTTTGACGTGCGACGGCATGCCATTGCTCAACCTAGGCAAGCTATTTAGCGATAAATGCCATTCGTCATGATTAGAAATAAATTGGCCGACCGATTTCACGGAATCTAAACCACCAGTTCGGTCCCACTTTTCTTCGACACAATTCACCGTTAGCGAGCAATTTCCATTCTTCCATTGGGAAGACGAGAAAATATCAAATGGGTGGAATTTCGCTGGCACACTTACTGGTTTTTCCCCTAACGCATACGGTTCCTGTTCTATTATCCTGACGCTCGACGTCGGAACAAATGAGGTTCAGGTTGAGGAAAAGTGCATTCTCACAAAATGAGCTCCATGGGCGCTGGAGCCAAAGATGTAGGCGGCCGGGCGGAGACCGGGTGCTCGATTATCGATTTCCATATTCCAAGAATGGAATAAAACAGCAAGCCCTCAAGAACTTCAACCTAAAGATGATTTCATGTAAATTATTCATCTTATGTAGTGAGGGGTGTGGTTACTGCTTCCAAGACCCTTCTGTAGGTGGTGACATGGATCGATATTACTTCTCGCTATGGCCATGTGCTTTCATCAGGAAATCGGTTTAGGTGATCTTTACCAGCGTTCGCGTTTGAAGTACCAAACTTGTTGATGAACGCAACACGGTAAAAGAAAAGCGCGGTAATTTGCGTATGAGTCTCACACACTTTCTTATGCAACATCGTTAATTTACATATACATTTGATGATAATGAATTAATTTAAATTTACAGGAAGCTTTGGGGAATTTACCAAGACTTTATAGTGTTAGTCTTTTGAAATTGAAATTACTGAACATTGCGAAGGCTAAGTTTTTTACTAATGTTTTCCCGGAAGCTTTGCTTGTTTGTGAAGGTAACTGATACAGAACCAATTCAGTGGAATACAGTAATCAAATGTGCTCTTGTTGATTCTCTCCATTACCAACGGGTTTAATTATCGTGCAAAAAAATGCAATGATATGATAAATGAGTGGAAAGAATTGTTTTACGCTAAATATTTGCTTTACTCATTGTACAACGCATTAATTGTGTTCCGTACCTCAAGCTGCACAAACATTAAGCATCATCAACATTCAATTAGAATCCAAATAACAGCGCTTCTTCGTTGATGTACTGATGATTCAGGCACTAAACAAAACACAACAACAAAAGATAACGTTTTGAAAAGCATAAAAAATCATTCAGCACGGACAACGTTCTTCAGTTTACTCCATGTTTGCGCAGCAATTGGGTGTAAACCATCACGGGTACGGGTACGGGTGTGCGTGTGTGTTGTTTCGGTGTTTTGCCTTGGAATGCAGGAATGTCTGCGTTCTGCTAATGAAAATCAAACATGCAACGGGGCACTTCAATCAAAAGGAAACAGCTGGTCCTAATGGGCACGTCTCGCGGCGCAAACCACCACACTGGCTGGATGCACGTCGGGGGAAAACAACGAGCAAAAACGACAAACTGACACTGTCTGTGTCTGAATGTGTAACCCGGCTGAATGATGGGAAGCTCAAACCGACCATTATCGTGCGAAAAAAATCTTTAAAATATAAAAAAGTGCCCGTGCCGGATGGAATATGTAAATAATTTATGCGGAAGAATCGCAAGCTGTAGTTGTATTCCAGACAGAAGGAAAAATGGTACGCCGAGCGAGAATGAATCCGAGAAAGTGTTCGCTCAGTTTTGAGTGAAGGATGAACAAGAACAAAACAACACCAAGATCCATGATCCAAAGAAGGCGTGGATGGAGGACAGGTTAAGATTTTTCGGGACTGGTGGTGGTGTGGCACATATACACACGTGCAAACGAAAACGAATGGATGGGAAATTTATCAACGTTACCCAAGCCACCCCTTTACGCTGTAAAGCATGATTACTGTTACACGAAAAAGGCTTTTTTTCGCGCACCCTGACTTAGACGTGCTATATTTTGAATCCCTTGGAGTTACTTTAAGGAACAACATTGCCCCGGACTAACACATTAGCAGGCAGACAAAATGTTTTACAAAACACACGCTGGAGCTTTATGCGAGATGCTTTCTCACAGCAGCAAGGTAAAAACGATCCCGTCGTAACCAACCTCACACAGTGGCTGTGAACGCCACAGAACCATTCGTTGTCAGTAGATTTGTGTACGCGGGGGGCAAAGTTAATTCCTCAAAAACAACCCATAAAAATTTACAACCACAAGCCACGCCTCGAGATGGTAGGGTCAAGGTTAGAGTGGTAAGTATGGTGCTGGTTTCAAAACAGATGGTTCTAGCTCTCACAGCAGTAGAAAACCAACGCTCAGGCCCGCACAAGCCCACCCAAGCCAAGTTTTGGAAAAGATTAGAAAAATATCAAAAGCTACACTTTTGCGGTTTCGCCACGGCCGGGGCTCGTGTTTCCCTGTAATCATGTTGATGTGCTGCCAAAAGTGTGTTTGATGCTACCTCGGTTGGCAAAAGAAGTGTCTTTGTCGCTCAACGACAGGGTTAATGATTTTTTATTGCTTCCCTGTCACTGGAACTGTTGCCGTTAATAGTAAAAGAGGGAGAAATCAGCAGAAACATTAATTTTTATCTCGCTGGGAAATGTTTCCGGTACTGCTACAAATGAGAAACGAATGTACATCAGTTATCGCGTAATGCTTCACGATAGGCAATGCACAAAACGGGACCATGATGGATAGATAATCTCTATGGCATATTGCTTTATTAATCTCTTTCTACCAACAGATGGGTCGTGCTTCGGAGATTGACGTGAAAAAGATAGGCAGCAGATTGATTCCCGCACATGTAATAGACTTGCAAGTATTTACCATGAGAAAAAGAGGGAATATTTCATCCAGAAAGCCACATGAAGTCTGTGGCAGTAAAAGTTACAGCAACAAAGAGCCAAAAAAGTTAAAAAGTTTAGATTAAATGTCGGTTGCTGTATTTAAGAATTCATACAAAAACTCAAAATTCCAGATTAAAGCGCACCGGTAAGCTAAAGTCTTAGGACACATTTTACTGGCTCGTTCATGTTTGTTAATGTGACAACAATCGAAACAAGACCGCAATTTGACGAGAAGCGTGTAACGAACTCGAACTTTCGTTTCCAATTGTTGTTCAAGTTCGGCAAGCTTTAAACCCATGAAGATTAGTGGAAAATTCCTCTCAACTTGGTGAAGTGTGCTGAGAATGTTTTTCATAAGAATTGCTGGAAATAGGATATACGAGTTTGTAGAATAAGGTCTTCAACGAGGAGTGGTCTTTAGACATCTACAGATAAGCTTACGATAAAAACGAATTTTGTGAAACACGATCTTGATATCCGTTTCAAAGGCTGTTTGAAGATTTGGACATCCATTAAACAAGTTACACGACGGTTGAATTACGTGGAAATCGATCGAAATGTAGAAAAGAGGCCTCATGACTAGAAAATGTAGTTAATGTTTTATAATTAAGTAAGTTGATTATCAAAATTTTTAAAGCTTGTAAGACAATGTTTTGATGTTTAAGCAACCTTCTAAGACCTGGCTTAAGTGGATTGTTTTCGATAATATTAATTGTATCTCAAAAAAAATTATTAAATTAATTTTATTTAAATACGGCATGACTTTCATACAATAACCAAACACGTTTTAAATCGTATTATTTTTCATAAGGCGTACGGCCATTGTATAAATAATTTTTTTGCCCAAAAGTAACCTACAACAACACTCATAATAACTTTTGAAAACGGCTAGCCGTAATAAAAACTTAAGTCGTTCCAAATAATAATTTTCGGAGTGAATTTATCCGAGTTTATTGATAACTTTAATATACCATTATTAATTTCAACACGATGTAAAACGAATATATGTTTTATTTTAACAAAATATAGGGAAATTTAATTGCGTACTAAAATACAAAAATGTTTAGTAAACGATCTTGAATTATTTGAAAAAGCAAAAATAAATAGAAAAAAAAATCATTGAATAAAGTAGTTCTACACAGTATCAGTTATTTATAGCATCTACATCAACGAAAAAGCACTATTGCCAGCTTTCCAATCACGAAAAACCCTCGGAAAAATGTGATAAAACGAATGGTTAATCATGAAAAATGGTATTATCGACCAACTTTACGACCACGTGGAAAATCAATAAACACGCAACCGGTAATAGGGGGCCACCCTACAAAACAGGCAAAGCAACGATACGGGCGACGCTACAATGTATGGTTGGTTGACGACCCATTTTGGGATGCTTTTGCACAAGCTCATGCAAAATAATCTGATTTTCATGCTACCGTCACCGCCCAGGCTGGAGCACACTTGACAGAAATACCGCGGGGGATCAAGAAATAAATCTTCAACTTTGCTCTAAGTAAGGTTAACCGTAAGAAATTGAATTTTTGCGATGGGTTTTCAAGCCGGCTGTTATTGTACGCTTCGTGTTTAATGAGCTGTCAGCGTGTGCAACGTCATAGATGGAGTGGGGCTGGTGGTTTTTTGAAGTGTCAGTAATACACTAAGCGTTAAATTGGGACGCAGACTTTGATTAAGACATTCCGTAGATTAAGATTTTCCATGTCCTTGTGTGTTTTTTTTGTTATTGTATGACGGCCAGGCCGTATTAGACTTAGTTTACCACGTAGCGGATAGTCAATCACTGCTACGGGGGAGCGGTCCGGATGGGATTTTGGTCCCGGTCTGTCGTGTGAGAGAGCAGCGCCGATACCACTATCCCACCGGGCCGCCCTATCCTTGTGCTTCTTATTACTATATAACTTGTGTTTCTTATTACTATATAACTTTATTCAAATAGCGTTGCTGATCCTTTCTTCATTATTTAGTTCTATTTGCTTTTCTGAAATTCACAATAAATTATCTTACACAGCATGCTCAAAAGGGAAAGCGTTAATGGATAATGGAGATAACAGTGCCTTATCTAATCGCGATGGATATAGTTCATCCCTGTTGAAGGGTCATGTGAAAATTAAAATCAGATGTTCCCATCTCCATGATCCTTTTCAAAGTTTGTTTGACAGCTATGACATAAGTTTCGGAACGTAAGCTATCCATTTCGGTGTAACAAGCCTGAGCCACGGTAACCGATTGACAGCATGATCAAAGCAAATATAATGCACACAAGATACGCCGCTCTTAGTAGCGTTCTTCATGGCATGCGATCAACAGGTGATAAATGAACGGTTTGGTGTTTTGCATATCGTACGGAATTGGCCAAATGATAATTTTGGATTGCGGCCCAACAGCTAAACGTACCCAAAATAGAAGTCGCCGGTGATTGAGTACGGACGGTTTTCCTTTATGAAAAGGTTGCTGCACCGAGAACACGTTTAAAATGGAAAAAAAAAACCATAAGCATATCGCACGGTCGATTTCAATCGCGTGCGGGAGAGTACTTTGCGTACAATATTCATAAACTTTCAAACGAACGATATGGTTGAAACCTTAATCGGTGGGAAATAAAAACTGAAACTCAACTCGAAGCCATAACTCTCATTGCACAGTGTTTGCGTTCACTTTCATCTGATCATCGTATCGGTTTTCTCTCGCCTGTACCATCATAATTAGAATCATTCAGCGAATGGCGAAGGTAGACGAAAGTCAATTCGAAAGCAGGCATGCATGCACCCATCTGGTCAGCGATAGGGTTTTGAGATGATTCTCTCCCAGCATACGCCAGTGATGTTGATGGTAAATGTTAGGAAGCCGCGAGGCAACAAGGAACGATTCCCGAAAAGCAATGAAATCCGAAACCCGGGCCCGAGCAGAAGCTCACTAATTTCTCCAACTGGTTGTTGCCGGGAGGGCCCTTCCCGTCTCTTCGCGTCCCCTTCGCCCCCTGACACTGCTAGTGAGTGTCAGCAAAAGTAAAAAGAAACATGCACACCCCAGGGGCGTCGGGGCACCGGGACCGTCGATCGTGTCGATTTTCCGGCAGCCGCTCATCAAATTGAGTGAAATGTTCGCAAAGTTCAAGGTTGCCCCAAAAACCGGGCAGTAGCCCGTGTGTGCCGCGGGTGGATTGTTTCGAAGGTCTATTTTTCAAACATCCAATTACGAATTTCTTATGATAGTGATACTTCCCCACTGTCTGTCTCACCACCACTACCACCACCACCATCATCAACGCAACGACCAGCTCAGCTCAGATCTTGTGTATTTCTGTGTTCTTTATAAATAGCCAATTCGTTCGTCGTGAAGGACGCGGGTTCAAAGGGGCACTTCCAGGTTCTAGAAGATTAACGTTAATACTGCGTTACAGTTGGTGGTAGCAAGCAGGGTGGCACGCTGCAGATGGCGGCGAACGCAGTCAAATTGAGAAAATCTAAAAGAAAAACAAAAATCCTACAACGTTCCAGGAAAAGGGAAAGTCAATGTCTGTGATCCAACGCGTGTACCGGCTGTAACTCGCTGTATCGAACGTTCTATTTTCTTCAACCTGAAACGGTGTTCCTTGTTTTTCGTCTCGTTCGCGACGTTTGTATGCCTTTTCTTAGACGGATTGTTTCGCTTTTTCATAGGCATATGTCAACAGTCGAAACGATACGGGGTACAAGTTTTGGGTTTACTTATTAATAGAAATATCCTCAGCATTGCGGCACAAGGCTTCACAAAGTGAGCCAACCTGTGACGGGATCGAAAGGCCGGCTGACAGTTTACGAAACGATTGAAGGTTTTGTAGCAATGACTGTGGGACGTTCTCTATAATCTGTTTGTCGTTGTATCGTTTCTGTGTGAAAAAGCGTTTTATCGATCCCATATCCAGTGGTGAAGAGGTAAGCTAATGAACGAGAGCACATTCTTCCAGAAGTAGCATTGAAACAGAGCGCCAACTTGGTGAATGGTGATATCGCATCGAACAATCCTTTATTTATGTAAATAGCAATAGTTAAATTTCGTGCAGTACAAAAGTTCAGTATGTTTTCAGTCAATTTATTCCGAAATCGAGCGTAATCTGAATGAATCACGGAATATGTTGTGTTTTGTATCGAGTGTAGCTAGGTTAAATTTAGGTTAAACAGAGATTTCTTATTCAAAACTATGCTGCTATGTTAGGATTTAATGAGTTTCTACAGGTAATCATGTTTTTTTTGTGAAACACCTCAAACTGGAAGTGACTTTAAGTGAGTATTGAATACTATATCACTTGCATTAAGCAGCTAGCGGTACAATTAATTCCGCACCTTCAACCAAACCAATCTTTCACGCACTAGCTTCCTAAGTTTCTCGATAGTAGTCCTAATAGTGCTCATAAATAATAATACTACTGCTACTACTACTTTTGCTGTGTGTGATCCTACCCATTAATATGTAAACCCTCGCAAGCGGCAAGATGGAAGAGGTTGCGAGGAACACGGTTCAAACGCATTTGCACAATGCGAAACATAAGCTTTTCCAAACACATCCATCTCCCCGAAGTGAACCCGTGGGTAAGAGTGAACCTATTTCAGGTCGGAAGAACTCACTACCAAATACGTCGAGTGAAATTTCATGAGCCGATGGGGAATAGCAAAAAAGGAGTTGTTTACTGCCGGGGATGCGGAACGGGAAGGGCAAATATACTTCATCCAGAAAGGTCAAAAGGTAGGAACAAATCAACGTTTTGTGTAAGGGCGCCGAAGAATGTGCCGTACGGAATATGCTTCCCATCGCCCTTTTTTGTATGCCATTCCTGTATCCGGCTTTTTATGTTTTGTTGTTGTTGCTTTCTTATCGACTGCTTCACGGCGATAAGCGACCGGAGGTTTACGTACAAACGGACTCAGTTGCTGCATGCTGTTGGCAGACCGAGTCTCCACGGGAACACCAAATGAAGAGGAGGAATAATTTTTCGATTTAATTACACATTTGCGTTATATTCTCGCCATCCAATTAGTGGAATAAAACAGCTGGATGGTGTCGTTTGTCTCCCCTTGGGATTTGGACCAGTAACATAAGAGCTTAATAACGAAACAAACATTACGATAATCGTCACTGTATGGTTGACTTCTTTTTTTTCGACAAGAATGACGTTTAATGTCTGCCATTTATTAATGAGAAAAGGGTTAATTGGAATCGTTTGGAGCATTGAATTATTCTCAATAATTGTCATATGTATTTTTCTGGGAAGTAATGTAATTCCGTACTGAAATCATTGGAGACTTCTGTACCACGCATTGTTACATAAACTTGATAAAAACTATAATACATTATGGTTTAGAGCGAATTGTTGATGTAACTTACCGTGTAGTATATAAAAAACTGGAGCTTTGCTCAACATCTATTGATAAAAAGACGATACATCCAAAGGGTTGGTGCAAACTAGTGCAAACATCCACCGACGGTCGATAAATATAGCGTTTAGCTAAACGGCGCTATAAACACTGAATAATGTGCACCGACTAGCAGTACGTATTAATCACTGTGATAAATTACTACACTACGTACAACTAGACTGGTGAATCTATTATACAGAGCTGCACTTCTTCTCAGAAGATTCACTTTTGCTCGTAAAACTTGAATTACGCCCCGCGCACTGACTCATTAGGTCTAATCTGGATTCTACGGTTATTTGCACTTTCGGTCCGATAAGGTGATTCGGTTTACAAAGCGCTTACAGAAATACCGGGAGCAATTTTATCGGTTAATCTTTACGCGCAGTGCAATATACGATTTGTGTGGTAAAAATCGTGGATTTTCTGATCTCACTACAAAAAGTGTTTTATCCACTGTATTTTTTTTTAAACACTGAAGCACAATAGCGAGACGTTTTGGTGCGTTAAAAAATACGATTTTATTTCACTTTATGTTGAAGATCACCCAAATGATCATTTTGCATTTCGCTTGAACACACCGAACTGATGAATTTTCCATCCAGAACACTGCCCTTATGTTTTCCGCAGAAAACGTTGTGAAAACAATTAACGCAAAGGCCGTTTTCCTATCACACACCACACTGCGCTGCGTACGGTTGATATGCGTTGCACTCTGCTAGGTAATGCACACGAAAATACGATAAAAATGGAAACAAACGTGTTGTGCGTTAGGAACACGCCGGAAACGGGAGACTGGGTGCGCCCAGCTAATTCGACCGGCAAACAGAAGCGTCTCGTGCCATTGTAAACCTTCGCGCGCCCAAAAATAAATCCTCGTCCGCGAAGGTTTTCAATTATTAACTTTGTAATGCTGTATTAAAAATTTAATTTTCCACCTGAACAAACGAGCCGTGGTGCACGGCAATGGTGGTCGGAGTCCGGTTTACAGCAGGTAAACTAAATGACGAAAGAAAATTGCTTTCGGAGTCGGCCCGGAAAAGCTGGAATTGAAAATGACCACGTAAGCACGATGCTCACGGTAAAGGACGACGTAGGACAGCCGGTTTCACGTGTTTTTAACTCGATAGAGACGAAGGACCGGCACTACGGAGTGCACACATGCACATGGAAGCCGGTTACGACCGTTAGAATCAGCAGAACAACAGCATCGATAAAAATGGTCCAAAACTAACCATTTCGTAGTGTTATCGAATCGAACAGGAACTGTTGTTGTTGCGATGTAATTTCACGCATGACACTTACACTTTCACGTGCACTTCGGTGTTTGTACCGTTCCGCACAGAAGGGTTGTTTGTTTCGTCCAGCTTTATTACATATTTATGACCACCGTTACAATCTCTTTACGCTTCACCTAATAACTGCACGTGATGCACCAATTTGTGCCGCCAGTGGCGGTAAATCCCACCGCTTTGGCACACTAAATGCAGCCCGTTTACCTGTTCCCGGACGAAGAAGAGAAGCAATGCAAACAAAAACGTCTCACTTAGCCTGCGGAACTGGACGGTACGGTGCTAAAATATTCAGATTGACCAATATCCTGTTCGCAATGATTCCTACACATTACCCGCGAGCACCGTCTGCTGCCACCGACCGATGAGTTTTTGGGGTCGAACTACATATGGGCACTCACTCCTTGGTCAGAATTTCAGTATCCTTTATAGCCGGAATGGACAAGAAGGTGTAAACACGCCGGGTGATCCAGAACCTGTACAGGTCAATTGACCATGGTTGCACCATCACATCACCACACACAAGCACACACTCACACGTTCCTTGCGCTCACGCAATATGGGGCATTCTCCCCGCAGGTAAACGCACCCTGAAGGCTTTCCGACGTACAACGAAAGGCACAAACTCGTCGATCCTGTATCCAATGGCGTTACCACCGTGCGTTCTACACGCTCCGTCCCGGAAGGATCGTTATCCCCGGTCTCAGTTTGACTAACTCGCTCACAAACGGTATGCCGCTTGCTTGCGTGATCATTGATGTTGGACGATGAATCAACACACAGGTTGCGAAGGTATGCGAGGGCGAAAAGGTTGAATAATGAGCACAAACGAGGGTACTGGTAAACATAGACGTGCACCGCAAACGACGACACTGTTTCGCTACAAATGTCAGGTTTGTGCAGTAAGCAAGGTGAAAAAACGAACCCCTTCACGAAAGGACTGCGACGCGCAGCGTTTTGTATGTCAACTCGCCGGATACTGAAAATAAACTGACTCGCCGAACAGATTGGATGCTAGTGGTGGGATGCTAGAACCGGTCTGGCTGTGTGACTCTCCTTTGCTCGCCAGTCGACTGCTGCTCGGTCGCTCATCTCTCTTCGGCTGCGACGGTGAGCAGCCGGTTTCACTTTTGTTGGGAAGGTATGGGGCAGACTATCATGTTCTACGCAAGACGGTGCTTGCCGCTTGTTGATCGCGAGTAACTCACCACGGCAAGATTCTCTCAGCTGTAACGCTCGCTCACCGACGGTTGTATTAATTGTAAGTTATGCTGAAATCAATCACCCTTTGTGTAAGTTTACAGACACAGCGGAACAATCACCTGCCACATGAATTGTACGTAAAAATAAATCATTTTACGCTCCAAATAGTGAATTAATTATACTGCAATTGATATCTTTCGCTTTTCACAATAACGAGAGTAAGTTATTCTGTAAATACATCCGACAAGCGAAAAAGAAATATTTTTATAGTATGTAATACGATTTACACAACTTTATAGCCATAACATAATGGTACATGGTAAAAGTAAATGTTAAGTGTTTGTGGCCCAACAACTTGCCTTCCTTTACTTAAATTTAACTACAAGAGGTTGGTCCTCCAGTGTACGGGGGAAAGGTTTTGATGGGTTTTTCGTTCTATCGTGCGTGAAACAAATACCGTTAGGAATTACACCATCGGAACACCAAATCATGGAAATAATACAATTTCTAAACTGTTTTTTTTTCCTGGAGTGAGATGCTTGATGATGCGGGAAAACATTAAAAATTTCTGACCGATATAATACTGGAGCATTAATGTTTATTGAGCTGTGAACTCACCACACTAACATTCTCCGCAATGATGGTGTGTTTCTGTCATATGGTTTTGATCATATCCCGTTCACACAATATACACTTTACGGTGTGCAACCATTTTGTGAAAGCAAACCCTCACCTGAATACCCGATGAATTGTTTCTTTTCAAAATCCTTGGAATGTTTTCGACTTATATCTTAATTGTATCTTATGTATTATTGTATCCAACACTGTATGAATTAATGTTTGCAAAAATCGATCGTAAAATAAAATCTATCAATAACAATCGCTCAATGGAGACGCCCAGTTTTTTATTCACCTTTGCCTAACCTGGACGTTCGATCTTCATGTTTTTACATTGAGGCATCTATCGAATGTGACTTTTCCCATCGATAATGAAACTTCAATAATGTACCAAACTATTCGCTTTAAACTGCTCTCAAAGGATTTCAGGTCCTTCGTTAAATTCAACCCCTTTTATCCATCACAAGGATCGAAGTGCTACGTCGAGCGTAATCTAATAGCTCCGGTGTTTGTCTAAGCCTACCCAAATGGTGCTCTCGCTCTGCAGTCACGTTTGGGCCTCCGGCGGAAATCCCAGTGCAATGATCCTACGCCATTGACCGTTGGTGTTTGTTTTGTTTTTGTTTGCATTCTACTCTCTATCTTCTCCACTAAATTTAACGACCAGGCCCAGGATCAAGCAATACATGATAAGGGTTGGCGACTTAGTGATTATTTGATAAAGTGACATTTTGACTATGTCAACAGTGATGCGTTTTCTTGCCTAGGAAAGCTACAGCATGCCAGTGAAAATATCAAATGGAGCGTAAAAAACATAGCGCATGTCACTATAGGTAAACTTTTGGTGTAGGTTATAAATTGTAATAGAAATAATGTCTGAACAAAGGTGATTTATTTTCTGTAAAAATTTCATAAATGTCCTGAGAAAACTGTGATGTTTAGCTGCACTGTTATATATAGCAGTGTACATTATTTCTAAGCGAAGTCAATTTAAAATTATCGGCATCGTAACTGCGGAAATCTTGCCCACACTTTAATTGGAAGCTATCTGAAAAGACTTGAAAGGCAATCATGATTCTTATTAGACGCTTCAGTTCACCCGTGAAATTGTGTACAATGTGATGGGATGAAGGGTATGCTTACATTTAAATCAATTGTTTTGACAGGGCTATTTTGTCAGCAAATGTAAAGGACAATACGGCTTACAGAGGAGAAGGAATTTTTTTTCAAGGTTTCCCTTCGAGTGCCCTGGAACATACAGAGCATTTTGTACCCAAAAATCTTCAAGGTATTCACGGCAAACCGTGACAAAGAAACGCTTGACTGATAAGGATAACAAACGAATAATAAATGGGTATGTACATCATTCGTACGGTAGGATGACGCCGGCGGAAAGTAAGGTCATCCCTATGGATGTATAGACCATTGAGTCCAAAATCGATACCTGTCTTACACCTTTGCCATCGTCCGTGACATGACATTAAAGAATGATGCACTGATATTGAATCAGGAACCCAAATTTAGTAGTCATGTGTGATTAATTATCCAATGCAGCTTCGTATGACGTAAGAAAGAGATATCTTATGAAATTCTGTCAGTTTATTTACGTTTGATGATGAATAGTATGATAAATGTAACTAATTCTTAATGAAAGAGATCTGTTGAATTTGTTTAGTTATATGCTAGCCTCGAAACGGAATGAATTTCATGATCAGTGAAGGTTCATCAATGACCCACTTAGCGGGACACAAGAAAAAAAAACACACTCAATCCCCTGGGTGGCTAGTTCGTACGGTCATAATTCATTCATATCTATTGATTTTCGATTTCTACCCATCGCATGTGGTCCTCCTAGTTCGTCGACGAATCAACAAGCATCGGAGTCAAATTAAACATGAACAGAAGCAGCTTGTCAAAAGGTAAGGGATGATTCTGAGTGGTTTTTATTGATTTTGTTCGATATGATTGTAAAGCAGTGGTACAGTCAATAAAGGTGTATTGGATGATAGCACAAACAGATAATTTTGTCAATAAACGAATACTTTAGATTTTTGCCGTCAATGAGCGTTAGCGAGAGCGAAGTAAGGAATCTCGCCTAATCAATCTATTTTATGTAAAGTTTTTGTTGACGTAAATAGCACGATGGTGGAAGATACTCTAACAACACGAAGTGATTGTTTTGAAAACATCAGACTTTGTTTAATGTAATGTTTTTTGTTCTGTCAGTGAGTGACCTCAGCAGTCATTTTATGGTTCCGTGCATATCCTAGCCATTCTCCAGTTTAGTTCAATTTCGTCTCCGTTGCATTGAAATTGCTTATATGCTCCAGCCTGATTTATTGCCGCTTATCACGAGCATGTAGAGCAGAAAGGAACCACGGTGATTTAAGCGATGAATGTAAAACAGCAAGAAGGCAAAAGCAACGCCACACACTTTTGGTTCGTTTCGCTGCGGCACCATATCCAGGAAATGATAATTTTGTTTTTCCTCCTACGGCTCACAGTTTCGCACGGCCGTACGTTCGACTCTATTACAGCACGAAAACGGGCGTGCTGTTGTTGTTACTGTTACCCGTTTATTACAGTACTTTAGCTATTTTCAGCAGGAGTTGCAGCGTAAGAGTGGTTTCGTTAAGTTCAACATCGCGTAGCACCCAGTGTTACACTTTACAAAAAGGACATTGAACCTTCCATTAAACTGACCCGCATTATCATCGATCCGTCTGCGCTAACGTTGTCAGACTGCATTAGCATCGTTTGATGCATCGCTGTGTGCAAAGTATATTTATTAGTTGGCAAAAACGAAAATCGAGTGTTTTTTTTTGCATGCGATACAAGGAAATACGCTTCGACAACTGTGGCAGCTGTGTGTCATGTTGTCCACCGTGGTACAAAACACTTTACGAAACATTTTTAATTAAAGCACAAAAATTAACATGTACAAGAATGTGGCAATTTATGTGGCGATTTAAAATGGATATTTATTGTCTGGCGGTATTGAGGTGAAATTTACAACAATTTGCAGAAACATGATGCCATTGCGCAGGAGGAATTCGGTGTCGAGAAAAACAACTCCAACGATTTGCTCGATTTGCAAGCGCCATTATGTTGCTTTTGAAGAAGATATGATGGAATTTTCCAACGGTCCACAACGAGGTCGAATGGTAAATTCGTGCCACAAATACCACCTCGCGTAAGCCCTTGCTCAGCGAGGGTCCTTCCAGGAAAGGACAGCATTCCCCAATAGCAGTGGAGCGATCGGAAAAACCAAGCGAACGAGGAACGCAAACGCACGAGTGGGTAATTAATAGTGACCTTAATTTGGTACGCCGGCTGTTTAGAGCGGGAAGAGCAGAAATCAACATGTTCGCCTGTTCAACGATTCCGCCCGATAGCGACGGTAGGAAACCGCCTGGCAGGCGCTTCTTTCTTTTATAGCTATTGATTTTCCTTCGCTTGACGCGCGCGGAAGCAATAAAACTACGGCACAGCGCCAGTTAACTTATCTCCTTAAAACTACAATAAATGTTTTTGCTCGTGTTTGACTTGACCAAAGACTGCCCATTAAGCGTGGCGTGCAGCGAATAATGGAAAATAAACTTCCTACGGGGCGGTTCACTTCCAATAGGGTGGCCGGTTGTGTTATTTTACCGACGGCGCTTGGGAAGAGCAAATCAAGAGCTCCGAAAGGATGTCTAGGTGTCAGACGGCCGCTTAAAGTGACAAACGGCACGACCGTCGGTGGCCTTTGTGGGCGTTGATACAAATATTCGCCAAAGTGACGGTTACACGGTTCAGTGCAAAATGCGGCTCGCGTAAAATTGTTTAAACTACCACGCTTCAAACAACTGGCAGTGTAGATCGCGAGCTGTGAAGGAATTTTTCGTATCAGTGGAGCAGAAATTCGCATCGCCTTTACGCATAACGCACAGCTTAAATTCGGTACCGGATATGGAACAAAGCAAAGATACTTCAAAGTACGGATAACGGATAAACAGACGCACCCGTACTTACACAATATAAGTGACAGGTGTGCATGTCTGGAAACGGTTCCAGGTAATTTTAGAATGTGAGTTTTTGCAGAGCATTTTCGTTTTGCTATCACGTTGCATTGGTTTGAATCATTTTTTTTAGAACTGGCGTTTTTGTAACTCACTTTCCATTGGAAGGTTTTGATATATTATTATGAAAATAATACAAACTTTTTTTGTCACTTAACCCATGAAGAACGGCCTTAGAGTCCAGTGACGTTTCTTTAGAGAGTATACTCATTTGAATAAACATGGTTATTTGGTTTAAGACACGGCTAGGTAATCATTTTTAGGAGCAAAGTATGATGAGTGAAAATTGTATAAGGAGAGAGAAAATAAGCAACCTCCTTACGGTAATTGTTCGTGCAAAAATGGATTAAAAATCCCGACAGAAGAAATTAATTATGCAAGCTGCTCAGCGGGTATGCATTATTGCCAGTTGGGCTTCGGACGGTAAAGTCGGCCAACGGTTTGCCCGAGCGAACGTCACCAAGCGTGCATGATGAATGTCCATCGGACACGTTGAAGGAAGAAAGGAATAATCGATATTTCCTGTGGTCAGCTCGTCAGTTCGTCAAGACGGCGCGTGTTTGTATTATTAATTAATTCCCGGTTTTACGGCAATGTAATAAAACTGGTCTTTTATGGCGGCACGATGTGAGTAAAAAGTGAAAGTCTTTATCGGGAGACCAGGAGGAGTTGCCTTGCAAGGAAAAAAACTCAAAAAAAAAATCGGAACAAAAAAGTGTAATGAGAACACGAACGAGTTATTAATGATGGAGATATTAAAAACACACTCACTCACAGGAAACATTTTGCTCAGGAAGTTTTAATGGTTCAATTCTTCATATGCGTTTCAGCAAGACTAAAATATCACGAAAGAAATTTTTAGACATATGCTCCTTTACAAATGTAACTAATGACTTAAGAAATAGAATTTGTTTGTGGTAAAAATAAATATGATGCAAAACATTCCATAGCCATACAAACCACTGAAACTAACCATGTACTCCAAAAAGTACATTTCAAGATGTTTATCGTGCTTTGGGGTGAATGGTGAAGTACTCATCCCGTCATGCATGGTACGGTGTTTAGATAAGTTGGAGAAGGACAGCGCTTATACTACGAACATTGATCCGTCTGAATATTGAACGAGAACCAGGCCCCAAACGGATGCTTGACATATGATGCCAGAAATGTTATTGCTCTACAAACGATGGTTGATTTATGCCAGGGTCAGATGACCATGTTGCGCAAAGTAGCTGATATCTAATAAGCTCCGGGCGACAGAGGACATCAACTATGCATTATAGATGCAGAAGGTAAATTGAGTTTGTAGTAGCAGTGTGTAGGGATGTGCAATTTCTCAAACGTGTCTTAGGTATGGCACTGAAATGAGCATTTGAATCATTCTTACTAGTTTGGCTTTCAATGCGTGCCCAACTATACCCCGTACGTTCGCTTCTCGTTAAAAGCAGTAATTTGCTTATTCAAACTTTTGTACACTTTAATGTTGCAAATGATAGGTTCTGTCCGAACCCTGAAGCAGCAAATGGTGTACCACGCTGGTTCGCTGATGTGCTCTCCCTAATGATTGCACATAACGGTTAGCAGTAACGTGTTCACCACACCCGAACTAATTGCTTCTCTGCATTTACAACGAACATCACATTAGGAATGGAATTCGTAGCGATAAGTTTTGCTTTGGTAGGGCGAAGTTTAGCACACTCTATACCAATAATGGAAACACTATATCAATTTGTAGCAAGTGTACTATTATGGATAAGACTCACGCTCGTTTGCTCTCTATCGGGAATTATACCTCAATCATTAGCTCAGCGGTTCTAATAAATATCTGGCAAGCACTTGTTGTTTTTATTCCTACAACAAAAGTGTATATTATCAGTTAGATGTTGTTTTCAAATATGTTTATTATGCGCAAAGTGTATCGAACTTCACACTATATTTTGTAACGGAGGGAATACTTTAGTTATGAAGTATGATCATATTTCGTATAGTTAAAAAAACATATTTTATATTTAGTGTATAGTGATAAAAATCAACTTTCATTTTGTGTTGACTACAGGCCTTGCAACTTTGACAGAACGACGGCACATTCTACGAACCCTGAAAAATCTGTATTTGATGTTGGATCACGAATGAAAAAAGTATAACGATATATTAAAATACACAGAGAAATTGGTTATTAAAACTTGAAGAGTCTGCTGTCGCGAGCTAACTGAGTGCATTGTTATGCACTCATAATGAAACTCATATCAATCAGCTGTTCAAACACAATCACAAAATACTCTGTCGTACAATTTGGAAGGAAACTTGCAACTTGAAAAAGTCGTAGAATAATATGCATTTTTTAGCTACCCAGCTGAGAAACAAAAGCTGTAAAATCTATCTAGAATTGAAGTAAAACTAACATACGATCCATTGTACCCCGAAAGTTCTTTACCTCTTTTCTTTTTCATAGTTTAAAGAAAGCGTAGAAGCTATGTGTAATGCTACATAACAATGGAAAGAGGTTTGAAGGAATAAAAAAGAACCCAACTTACTTTTTGTGCCGTACATCACGAGAATGTTCATTAGGAAAAATGTGTGGAAAAAACTTATAACTGAATTTAAACTTGTTTAAGTAACAAATCGATGCTTTTTTTAAGGCAGATAAGGTAGACAGCTGAACCAAGCAATCAGTATCAAACAGCGAACCGTCTGTCAGTGAATAATGTAACAAAGAACACACATATTTGCTCAAATTTAAATACGTGTTTTTATCGTTTAGCAACGCAAACAACCCTTTTACTAACGCTGCATCGTACCAGTGGAACGGTTTTCGTGCGGATGCATCTTTAATGTTCAGTTCTTTTCAAACAGCTTTTCTTGTTTGTCTGACCCATTTCCGTCAATCATTCAACGTCATGCAGACTTGCTACCTCCAAGTTTCCTTTAAACGTTTACTGTTCGCAGTACGGACCTAGAATAACACAATTGCACGAACCCACTTGCTACTGATTTGTGATTTTACTTCGTTTCTTTTTGGAAGCGCTGTGGGTAGAATAGGTTGACGTTCCGATTCGTCAATTGTGATTGTAATTAATTCTAGTTCTACCTTAATCCATGTACGCAGGTGTACAAATGAGATCATTCCATGCAACAATATTTACATTAATTTGATGATAATCATAGTAATAAATATTTTATTTTATTCTCGTTTGTCATGATTATTCAACATTAATATTAGTGTGTTGACTAAATGTCATTTCAAAAGTTATGATTGAGATAAAATAACTTTAGGTGATTTTTCATTCATTTATTCATTCATTCATTTAAAATGTTCATGCATTGCTAGTTTTAAGTCAAAATAGCAATGAGACGAAAATAAACCCTCTTAGCCATGCAACAGCCGAGTTTGCGTAAAATTTTATTAGAAAGTTTGTACATATTTCGGACTGAACTATTGTTACCTAGCAAGACTACCCGCAAAGTAAGTGCGATCACATTAACATCGATTAGTAACTTACTCAACATGCTATCATGCTTGACACTCTGTCAAGAAGGCTAATTATAATTGATGTAGGTCGTTCAGGCTCTCTACAGCGCTATGAAGTTTGCACCCATCTTTTTCTGCACGGTAAACTTTGCTTCCGTCCCACGAGAATGGCGATAGTTCTGTCAGCTGTGCTGAAGAGTGCTTTTCAGCGAGGTAATTAATGTATCTTGCAGGTCGTGCATAGAATTTATACTTTAATGTTTTTAATGTTGTTCTCACTAAAGTGGAAGGAGCAAAGCTTTTAGGAAACAAAATCAAACTAAATAAAGTGGGTCAGTAATATTTTTTAGGATGCTTTACATGAAATCTAAAGGCGCACGCGAAGGTCCTTTGGCGAAATATCAATTAGCTAACAAAAATTATGATGCTTGTACATTTATTTTTCTCGAAAATGTTCAAATTGCTTCGAACAGTTCAATTTAATATTAAATCGTTGCAGTAATTGTATGCATTTGAATTATTATCTTATCAATACTACAAATGTTTGTTTTTAAACATATATTTATAGCAAACAATAATATATGAGCAAGCATTATTTTTTGTAGATCGGAAACGGAAGAACTGTAAATTGATATTCGTTGCTTGCTGATATTCGTAAATTGATATCGTCGTTCAAATTGTTCAGCTCTGTATACAAACGACGATTATTATTTTCAACATTCTATTAGTTTGTTATGAAAAGCAACACTTGCTCTGCTATGTTTTTTTTAAACTCAAAGCAGACCAACATTGTTAATTTACAATTTTTTGAATATATTTTGTAAAGAAATGCAGCATTAACAACAACCTGTTGCATATGCGGCATCAATAATAAAATAATAATATTAATAACTGAATTTAAGTTTTTTATATTTTTTCAAAAGACTTTTATATTCACGCTATTTCAATTTTGTCTGAAATGAATCATCATTGATCTTTTAAATTATTCAAATGCTACTTACGGTTATTTTGCATTAAAAGACCCAATTCAATACATTAGAATGTGAAGTCCACCTGACGTGTTATTGTTATATTTTATTGAAACTAGTTTCCATAGTCCACATTCAAAACTAATTTATTATACCTAAGGCTTATTCGTTCAAAAACATAACGCAGAAATCTCTTAAAATACGCATACATTTGGACTAACGAAATCACAACCATTCAACCTATTGGGCATTAATATCATTGGGTCGTTGACACAGTCGAGATCCTATAGTTCTGCTAGGTGCATAGATGTTTAGCGATGTCAATGTGTCCAGTTCATGTTGAAAAACAAATATAAAAAATCGGACTATTTGGGTTTGTAAAACAAATGTTTCTAATGTCTCATTTGGAAGTATTTAAATTTGCATTTCACCACATTTCTAGCAAACAAAAACTTTTTCAATTTAGTCAATGAAATAATCCGAAAAGCATAACATCTATTTTACATTGTAATAACTCATATTTTTTATGTAAAATTATAAAAATTCTCCTATTTTAACCTAACATAATACAATATTCACGGACAACCGAGTACACCCGGGATAAGGTGCCCTTTCACGGTTCGGAGAAGGAAATGTCTCCCAACCAATGTGAATTGCATATTACATTAAGTTTAGATTTAAGAGCATAGTTATAAGCAATACGGCCTGGCCGTAACTGATGAATAAAAAAAAAAATACAATATTCACGGAGGAAGAAGTAGATAAATCGGTTATTTTTGTTTCTGTTTCAAACTGTTTTTAATCGATCTACTGTTATAACACTCATGTGCTCTTGTAACGCCACACCAGCAGTAACGCTATAAGAAGGCTCACGGTTCTGACTATCATCGTGAACAGTCGTATTTTGCTAAACCTCTAGTCTTCTGACACCAACACCATAACAAGTGAAGAGACGAGATGTCGACGGGAAAAGGATGGGAGAACACTGTCCGAATCGACATGTCCCTCCTTCCGGAGAAGCCGAAGGATGGCGACATTCTTGCCCTCCTAGGGAAGATTGTGTTGCCCTCCGATGGCCTGTT